>JANHGN010017525.1:0-11844 GCA_024605025.1 Megaceryle maxima | reverse complement strand
AAATTTAGGGAATTTCAGGGGTTATTTTTTTTGTAGTTTTTTTTTTTTCCAAGTTCCTGGTGGGGAGGCAGAATTGTTTTGTTTTTATTTAATAGGTTTTTTTGGGGGGGGGGGGAGAAACTGAGAATTCACAAAATTTGCTCTTTTAGTTCATAATGACAAGAAGTTCAGATTCCTTCCCAATTATTCAGATTTTAACTTTTAACAGTAATTACATATTTCTCCTATAATCAGCCACAGTCTTGATACAGCAGAGAACATAAACAAAATTTGAATTGCTAATTATAAAAAACAAACCAAAAAAAAAAGCAAATTTTTTTTTCCACAAGGTATAAAAGCTCTCCCTCATTACTCAGTCTCCCTTATACACAAAAGAAGGCTAAAAAAGAACACACATTCCCTTATTTCTTGACTTCACATGAAGAAAACTGACCAGCTTAGGAAGATGAAGAATGAGGTACTGGGCCTTGCACAAATTGCTCACCACCATTCTCAAAACCAAGATCCTGAAGTGCTGGAAGGAATCAGAGAATGTAAATGCAAGGGCTTGTCATTCTAACCAACTAAAATCCAGCTATTCCTGAGGAAGGGGAGGGGACGGGGGAGAAGGGAGGGTGGGAGAATGAATGAGGCAGATGGATTATGGAGACAAAGCGCCATTCCCCAGCCTAGCAGAAGTGGATACTTTCAGAGGAACAAAATTCTATTTATTATAGAGTGGTAAAAAAGAACAGGTTTCTCAGACACAAAAAAACCCCCCAAACCCACTATGTGTGCACAAGCACATAATCTAATGAAAGCCAAACCAAGAACAGGTCAAAATGCAGGTGCCAGAAGTAAGAGTGGGGCCTGTAAGACGTTGTGTGAAAGGATTCCTGCCAGTGAAGAATCCTAGAGAGGAGATGAAGGATGCTTGCTCGATGAAGAGAGAAGCAGCATTTTAGGCTTACAGGACCATGGGACAGAATGCCAAAGGGACAGCATGGAAAATGAGATGCAAAGAGCAGTACAGAGAGAACTGGGAGGAGGAGTGGGGTGTAGGAGGAAATGAGAGTAAAGAAGTAGGCGGAGTGGAAACATGCTGGGCCTTAAAGGTGCAGGAGAGGAACCTGACTGTGACACAATGCTAGGAAGACCAGGATGGGATTCGGGAAAGGGTTCACAAAGGCCAGGAACTAGCAAAATCTATTCATCATCTACCTTAAAGACACGAAGCCCAAGGTTCATAATAGGACGGGGTAGAGGGTGGGGCAGGTCAAAGACAGAAGGATAAACCGACAGTCTAGACCAAATTTTGGCAAAGTCACCACAGGACACACCATTAAATGGGTCCTCAACATTGCTATCAGGTCTCCAACTGTTGAAATGTTCCCAGTATTCTGCATTTTCATGTCAAGCTTAAAATGAAAATTTGTGAAAACATACTGCAGCATGTTTGGTCTCTCTCAGTAACCCCCATTCACAGGCTGCCTTTAGCAGGGAAAACACGAGTACAGGGAAGAAATATGCTATAGATTTTTAAGTTCATCATCTATCCCTTAGAAGGAACAAAAGCAGCAGAAGAGATAGTAAAAGTAACAATACTGACTCCTACAGAGATGATAAGCATTTGGGGCTTGAACACATCAACTGGATATTCTTGCTAAAATAACACAATGAGCAACATCCAGCAATAAAGAGATTTAAATGCTTTTCTTTAGGCTTCAGAGTTAACACAATTGGAGAGTTCAAACATTTCAGAGACACCATTTTTGGCTATCCGTTAATCAAGGCATTACTCATCTTTTCAAAGTTGTCTTCCAGACTGAAAATGCTAGAAACAAGATTTTTTTTTTTTTTTTTTTTTTCAAAGTTTCAATTCTGCAAATGGAGTACTACAAAACACAGAGGATTCTCTTTGAAAGTTACTGGTTAGAATTCTACTCAAGACTGGGAGAAGCAAAGGAGAAATTAGTCCAAAAGCATTTTATGGTTGGTAATGACTGAGATGTGATTCCTGTCTGACAGCTGTGTAAAATGAGATAACAGCTCAGTCCTGCTCCTGAGGGACAGCTGTCCATATCACAGTTGCTATTAACTGTACTCCTTTCTGACACTTGAAGTAAAGGGCCAAAGATCCAAACTGTGCTGCAGACTGAATCTCCCACTATATGAAGGTCAGATGAAGTTTAGGGGAAGAGGTAGTAAGCAAAGATACCTGTACCTCTGCAGTAAGAAAAAAAAATGTCTCCAGAGACACCAGCATTCAGTTGTATTTTTACAGGAAAACAAAACACAACAAAAGCACTATAGCAGTCACAACTCCATCTCTGGGAAATTATATCCAAACTCCTCTGACTGTTTATTGCATTTCATTCCAACTTTTCTGCCTCCTTATTCTATCCTAGAAACTTGCCTTCAGAAACAGATTTCAAGATAAAACCCAAGAACTTACAGAACACATACGCTGATACAACCTTATGATCTTTCAGTAATGTAATCCTTTTCCCATAACTCTCCAGACCTTCTCATTTCATTTGACTTAAGGGCTTGACCTGAGAAATGCCATACACTCAGTTCTGGGAGAGTAGTGGAGTGCCCACAGGACAGGGTCAGACTGCTTCAACTTAAAAAGTCAACTTTTGGAGGCAAGAATGTCCAAACTTATATTTACAAACCCATACACGCATCACTACTCCTTGTCTCTTTCCTCAGATGTTGAAGACTGCATTGCTTCTGTTGAAGTCAACTCTACATTCCTGGGCATTTATAAAAATTAGGCTGTTTACTTAGGTACCTAAATGTGGGAATTTTTTAAGTCTAATTTTAGGTGTTCAGGTTTAACATTCTTAATGTAAATTCTTAAAGACATAGCACTTTCATTTAAACGTGTCTATAAGGTACCTTGTATTTTTCTGAAGGTAAATAATACTCCCCCTTTTCCTTTTATCAATACTTTGGTATAAAATAAATGGTGCAGAACAGCTGCAGTATTCCACCTCAGAGGAAGATGCATTTTTGCCTGTGATAACCATTTGATGTAAATACCATGATCACACTGAAGAGCTACGCTCTCTAAAATTTATTCCCTTCTTAAATTTATCAGTATGTCCAAGCTTTTGTAGAGCTGTGGTTTAGAATATGAGATTTTCTGAGCAGAGATAGTCTTAATTTTGTGTGTGTCCAAGTCAGCACTGAATGCCCTGTCAGTAATTAACAAATAAATAACAATTACAATGTCTGTCATGAATGCTTCAAGCTCAGGCAGCAAATACAAAACATTAATCTTTATCATTAATAATGAAGAGGGGGAAAAAAAAAAACAAAACAACCCAACAACAAAAAGTTTCATATATATGAAAGATAATTGTGGGAGAGCAGAATTTTGTAAGGCTGGCAAATATATTCTGTAAAGTGCCCTGGCAACCAACTGAGCCAACAGCACTTGAAAAATGTCAAGTCATTACTGCGAGGAAGGGGGCAGCTCGAGGTAAATTAACCTCAAGAGCATGAGAAGTCAGTTACCCCCTCGAATCTCGAATGTACAAAGGCCAAAATGCCTCAGTTATCTCTTCCCTTGTGCTAGATAACAGAGCTGTACTCAAAACAGGCTGGTTGCATAACTATAGGGCAACAGGTAGGAGGGCATCTAACTACCCCCAGAACATATGTACGTTTCATGGTGCAGCCTTCTCTTACAGGCACCTTCTGAAGCTTCTGATAACTGTCAAAACCGTCTGCCAAGATGGGGAATTGACTTGGAGGGATCAAGCATCTTTTGTCTGATCTTACTAGCAAATTCCACCAAGAAGTTCTTTCTTCAGGGACTCCCTTTTAACCACGGTGCTCCCAAATGGATTCCAGAAGGGTTCCCGTCTTGGCCAAGGACACCTCTGATCTTGGCTTTCCTCACTGCTGTCTGACTGGAGAATAGCAACAGAAATACCTGAGGTGAGGTATCCTTAGGTGTGATTCTGCTCTAGGAATCTGCCTTGGCTTCATTTGAGATTAAGCCTCCCTCAGACTTCATTCTCAGGAAATCAACGACGTTAGTGTCAGAATACTCATTTGTGACTGGAAATTAACTGCCTCATTTACAAAAAGCAGGCAGCTTATCTCACCACGGCACCAGCGTTAGGATTCACATTCCTAGCCCCTGAACACAGCGTAAAAACACAGATGAAAACCAGTGGCAAAAGAATGGCTTCTTTTGGCTTTCACAGCAGGTTCCACCAAGACTGTCACAGTTTTCACTTCCAGGCCCCGGAGCACCACAAGAACCCACTCTCAAGGGCACTCTTTCCAGAATTCATCCCACAGTCCCTGGGTATTTTAGGACGTGCATCTCGGAGCACTAGCACCGGGATCTGTACGTTCAGCTCCCAAGCACAGCGAGGTCTGCATCACACAAGGATTTTATTCCCACAGTCACGAGCATAGTAAGGAACTCCAAACCCCACGGGTGCATCCTTGGACACTAGCACTGCAAATCACTGCTCCTGTCTCCTCAATGCTTTTTTTGGCCAGTATTAGCCTTCTCTATGACCCCTAAATGACAGAAATTAATTTCACACCAGAGATGATAAAGGCACAGCCCAGGATGGATACACCAGTGGAAAAAAAAAAAGTAGAAGGGAAAGGGCAGGGAGGTTTCTTACAATTAAATAGGTCTGTGGTCTCCCATAAGCTAAATAGTGAGGGAAAGAATCAGGTCAAATCCATATTGCATATAGCAAACGAGAGAGATGGGGAGAGACACAGAGAATAAGAATCCTGGGGAGAGGTTCAGAAACAGAAAAGATTAAAAGGAAAGCAGACACAGCAAGAGAAGAGACATGGAAAACAAGGACAGAAGGCGAAAGAGAAGGACAGCTAGGAATAGAGATGTGATGGAACGTGGTCACTCACTCTGTCTGGAAGATTTTCTGGAGAGAGGTGGATTATCTTCAGTGCTGCTTTCTGAGGTGCTGCCCTTCACACTCCTTTGAAACCCATTCTCAGAGCGTTGCTGTCAGCTATTCCAAGAGCTTCTTCAAGAAATATTTTGAGAGCGAAGGGATTGTGGATGAAATCAGGATCTTGAGTATTGAAACAATATGCTTGGGATTGTCAGTGCCCTAAAACTGCTGGTTTGATCCCAGGATAGAGATCCTCTCTCCCTTCTGGCATCTAACTACTAAAGGGGTGTTCCCCAAGGAGGCAGCTTTTTCACTGATTGTCAGATAATTTCAGAGATCAATTTCCCCAGTCTCCCTACCTGGAAATCTCCCTTCTCTTTCCTCTAGGTGCACCTTGTCCCTAAGGGTAGGCAAATCTTCCTTAAAAAAAAAAAAAACAAACCCAAACTTGCTATCTCTGTGAATATTATCTGCAAAATCTGCCTTTTCCTTTCCCTGTAACTGGGAGGTGTGTCTTCTCTCCTTGCACAGGATATTTGAAGAAAACCCTCTTAGGATTAGGGATCTTCCTTGAGATGAAGGAGGATGAGGTCAGTATTGGAAATTACCTTTATCTCCAGTGGTTAACAGCAACTGGAAAAGGAAGAACATCTAAATCTGCCTCTGCTTTCTCTCCCTTGTTTTGATTTATCTGCTGCTTGCTGAGCAGATGTAAATAATTAAAATTGCTAGGTAAGTATCTGCAGCTCCTGCTTATTTCTGTCTTGTGGATGGCTGCTCTTGGGTTTCTTCTGTGAAGACTCCCTTGTCCTATCGGGTCTGGGAAGAGCTGAGGAAGGCCTGTCTCCTCTGAGGGAAGAATTTCCTCAGTAGCAGAGTGAGTAGGTGGTAAAGGTTATTCTCACAGCCCTCAGAAACTGGGGTCTGAGGACACCTTTCCCAAAAACAAGTACCGAGGCAGCCCCAGGAGGCTCTATTCCACAGCGAGGAAGAGCAGACCTGCTTCTACAGCTACCGGGGCTTGGTGCCGGGGGCCTCTGCCCACCCCTTGGCTCGTTAGTGGGTAAGGGGGTGAGTGTTAAGCTCCCCCACCAGTTGCAGGGGAGGGGCTGACAGGCGGGTGCGCCCCGGCCTGTCAGCGAGATGGGGGCGGCGAGGGGCCGCCGGGGCTCCCCCCCCGCCGGGAGCGGGGCTGCCTAATGGGCTATCCCCTCACGGCTGCGGATGGGGCGGGGGGCGGCGGGCAGGGTCTCTCCCCCACCCTGGCAGGCTACGGGGGTGTCCCCCCACCCCGGCTGCCCGGAGGCTGTCCCTGGCTTCCCCCCAGGCCCCAGCTCCTCTTGCCCGGGCCCGGCTACCACGGGAGGCCGCGGCGGCTCACGGGCCTGCGCGGGGCTGAGCGGCCGCCTCCGCTGCCTTCCGCCGGGCCTCAGCTTCGTCCCCGGGGGGCTCCCCGGGCTCCGGTGCGGGGGGGCCCCGGCCGGGCGGCGCTGAGTCTCTCCAGGCCCTGCCGCTCCCACGGCTGCTGCTCCGGGCTGCGGCTCCACTGCAGGCCCCGGCTCCTCCCCGGCCTCCGCTCCGCCTCCCTCTGCTCCCCCCGGCCGCGGCCGCCCCCGCCTCCCCGGGTTAAGGAGGCGCCAGGCTGGGGGAGCTGCGGCTGGCCAGCGGGGACCGCGCCCGTTCTACCTGGTGGAGGGAAAGCCCGGCTCCGCCCGGAGAGCCTGGCTGCTCGTAGTGACCACCTGGGGCCGCGGCCTTCCCCGGCCCCCCTTGCCCCGGCCCGGGAGCTCGATTTACCCCGGAGATGGCCGCCGGCCGAGGGGCCCTGGCTCTTCAGGCCGCTGCCAACAGCAGCCGCCGCCTCTTGTTGGGCCACCCCTGCAACAGCCGCTCACCCACCCGGCTGTCATCTCCTCCGGCGCGACGATGGGCCCCGTCCCAGCTGCGGGACACTAACGGCGGTCTCGGCCTGGGGCTGGGCCCGGCGGCCCCCACCGCGGGTCGGGCTCGGTGCCCCGGGTGACCTCCACTCCCACCGGTCACGCAATGGTTGTGCCCCACTCCCACCTAGGATGCTCAGCCATCTCCCAAAAAAACCAACTCTCCATCCCTGGTAATCTTCTCTCGCGTCATGTTTGTCAATAACCTATTTTAGTAATATCTACAAATCTAAAGAGGTCCTTCCACCACAACTTTGTGACAAAGTTTCATCGCTTTCTCTTTTATTTGTTACAACCAGCTAAAACCATCTAGAATAAACCACAGGTTCCATACAGTGTTGTCCCGCTTTCACCCAGTTGCCTGAAAACTGAGAGTCTCCTGTCAGTGTGCTGCAAGGCACAGGGACGCAGACAGAGGCAACAGCCTATTATTTTACAACATTAAAGGGGGTTTTTAAGGGTTCAGTCAAGTAAACTAAATAGATTACATGCTCCAAAATGTGTGTGTGTGTGTGAAAAGGAGCAAGCACTGCCTGGGATCCTCCTGCATCTGTGGCCAATGCCATAGGAATTCTACATGGGAATCCAAAATACACAGAATTGCTATGGTTGGAAAACAACCTTTAAGGTCACCAAGTCCAACCGTTAATTAACTCTACCAGGAGCACTACTACACCAACCATACCATTGACCACTGTACCTAGGCGGCTTTCAAATACATCCAGGGATGGTGATTCAACCACTTCCCTGTGCAGCCTGTTCCAGTCTTTGAAAAGTTTTGCTGAAGTTCAAGTAAACAATGTCCACAGTCTTTCCCTCATCCACCAAGTAGGTGTCATAGAAAGATTAAGTTGTCATAGAATGAGATGAAGTTCATTAAGCAGGACCTGCCCTTTATGAACCCACAATGACTGGGCCTGATCACCTGGTTGGCCTGTAAATGGCATGTTATGGCACTCAAAATTATTTGTTCCATGATCTTCCCTGGCACCGAGGCCAGACTAACGGGCCTGGGTCCTCCTTCTGGCCCTTCATGTAGATGGGTGTCACATTTGCTCATCTCCAGTCTGTTAGGACCTCCCTAGTTAGCCAGGACTGCTGATAAATCATGAGGAGTAGCTTGGTAAGCCAGCTCCTTCAGCACTCTTGGGTGTAACCCATCCGGCTCCACAGACTTGTGCATGTCTAGGCAGTGCAGCAGGTCACTAACCATTTCCTCAAGAATTATGGAGGCCTCCTTCTGTTCCCCATCCCTCTCTTCTGACTCGAGGGGCTGGCTACCCAGCAAACAACTAGTCCTGCTATTAAAGACTGAGACAAAGACAGCATTCAGGCCTTTTCCTTGGTCACTGTATTTCCCCCCCACACCCAATGAAGGATGAAGATTCTCCCTGGTGAACGACCATGAAACAACCTCCTTCAGGGTCCCTACCCCAGTTGTCTGGAAGACTCCCTGTATTTGATAAGCTCTTCTTTCTGTGGGTAGTTTCACATCTGCATCCCTCCAAATACTGTAAGTCTTGGAATAAAGGATAGGACAAAGTCCCATGCCTTCATTTCAGGAAGTCACAAGAATGACCACTCAACCTCCACCCTCTCAGGATGATCTTTGTCCTCCCACACCAAATTTTTCTTCTGCTCCTATGCCAACATCTTTGGTTGTAGTTCTTCTTCCTATGCTACTACCTGTTCTTCTTTTTGTCAAGGGGGGGGTTTCCTGCCCCTTCTCCCATATTATTCATATCACCTCATCACAGGTCCCATTACAGTGTTCTTAATCATTACCAAGGGCTAACAACCATCTCTTTCTCTCCCACCTCCGCAGCGGAGCTTTGTCCTATTCTGTCTTTGCCCCAGCCTCAGTCCAGTCTGCGGTAAACATCTTTGCTCCAGTTCCCTTGGCCTTCTGCCTCTCCTTGGACTTTTCGTTGGGCTAGGGGGTGTTTGGGTCTCCTTGCTATTCCCACGCCAAGTTCTCCAGTTCCCCTCTAGGATTTGTGTCCCTACGAAGCATAGGCTCATCTTAACTGTACTGAGAGACAAAGCAGAAGCATCATTGTGCTGGGAAGCACAGATGGGTGGTATCTGCAAGTTGTTGATCTATAGTGAACTGTAGAGATGGTAGAAAGCTGTGGTTGGACCCTACAGGTGCTGGACATCCAATGTGTGTACCTGTTCATTCTTCTTTTTGGTTTTCAGGATCCTCTCTCCCAAATGAATGTCTGAAAATATTGCTGCTTTTTATGGGGACACATACACACACAAAAAGTTATGATGTAACTAACTTATTCCACTACTCAAAACAACATAAATACAAAAATGTCATCCAACACAGAAAAAAACCCTCGGGAAGCAAGCCAATGAACAAAGCATTGCAGAAATACACGGAAGTGAATGGATTGTGATCCATTATCACATTTAGCATTCGGAGAACAAAAAGACCCATCCCAAAGCCTTTGCGAGTGAAGTAGAAGACAGCATATGGAGACATGAGGAAAAGAGTAAACAAGTCACCATGTAACTTATTTTTACATTACATTTGATGTGTTTTCTCTTTCTCCCAGTTTCTCAAGATGCTACTGACTTTGTGCATGACTGTCTAATATTTGCCTAGGGAAAGCTATGCTTTTTGACAGATGGCTATCAGGCAGTTGGGGCTTCTGGTATCCAGGAAGGTGTAGGAGGTGGCTTTGTTTTTTGGCAGTTAGGACATTGAAACTTAGGGTGTTCAGGAAGGAATTCTCTTCCACATCCTGGCTGAAGGATGGTTCATTGCATTTGCAACTAGTAGTAAAGAGGCATCTAAGCAATCCTGTGTAACATACAGGTGTCTTACCATATTTTTCTTTCTAAGTAGAGTTTGTTGGTTTGTTGGATTTTTTGACCAAACCCTTTTCTTATCCAGGAAAATCTTTTATATATTCGTGTGTAAATAGATTTACATAAAGTTTACTTTAGCTACCCGTGCTGTGTCCCCCAATAATTTGTCAGAGGACCACATGGAAATGACCTATCTGCCCCCTTCTCAGGGTAGCCCCATGTGATCATGTCTTAAGAGACTAAAACTGGTGGTTTAAACCTAGATGCTTTCAATACATGTTTAGGAACTTGATTACAATAAAGTCACTCTGTCTTCCATCTCTACAAGCACCAGCTGGACCTGCCTGGAGCTCGGGAGCTCCAAAGGCTGGCCAAGGGCAGATGGATGTATTTGCCGGCCCAGTCTTCACCTGTGCAAGCAGACACCCCGTCTCCAGATGCTGCTTCCTTGGTGTGACAGCACCCCCGTCTCCACAACGGGAAGCCTCATGAGACAAACTCATCTCCCGGTATGTAGAGCCAGGAGCAGCCTCGTCCTCCACCCGGCCCGCTCGCCCCTGACGGTAAAATGGGCTCGTTCTTCCCAGCCGCCCCCGCCTCGGAAGTCCGCGGGAGCAGTGAAGCCACCGGGTGCCCCTGCACACCGCCCTCATACCAGGCAGCTCCCACCTGACGCCGTTACCGCAGAGACCACACGCCCCGCTGCCACCGGCGGGCGCGTCCCCGCCAGCTCCTCGGCACCGCCCTCACGGGCAGGCAGAGCGGCGGACCCGCCGGGCCACCTTAAGAGCGCGAGGCGCCCCCGCACGCAGCGACCGGGCGGCTCCTCCCCGCCCCGTGTCGCATCCAGCCTGGGAACGTGTGGCGGGGAGCGGAGCCGTGGCGGGGAGGCGCCACGGGGGCTGCCCCGGCCTGGGGACGGCGGGAGGCTGCCGCGTGCGGGGGGAAGGGGCGGCTCCCGCTGGCAGAGGCGCGCGGGGGGCGGTGGGTCCGCTGGGGTGAGGGTGGGGGAGGGAACTGGCGAGGCCCTCCCCGCTCCCGCTAGCGCCTTCGCTCTACAGCGCCCATTGGCGGCAGGCGGGGGCAGGGCTAGCCCGCAGTCCGCCGGCTGGCTGGCTTCTGCACCCATCCATCAAAGGGCGAGAAGGATTTGCCCTTCCGATTGGCCGCGGCCGGGCTGTTTGTCACAGTGCGTAGGGGTCACTTCCTGTCCCGGGTCGGCTGCTTCCGCTTAACTCCGCGGCCTGAGGCGGGGAGTCGTTGTCCTTCGGCCGTCGGCCAGCGCATGCGCGGCGGCGGGCGTAGTGGCGGTGCCGCCCGCCCGCGTTTTTGCTCCTGCCGCCTCCGGCGTCACGGACGTCACGTCACGGAGCGGACGGTGTCGCATCTGGCGGCCGTGGGCGGGCCTGGGGGCCGGCAGCGCTCCGCCCCGGAGCTCCCGCGGGGAGGTGCAGCGTTGTCGCCCTGCAGCGACACCCAGGCTGTGGTGGGGCCTTCGTGGCCGCAGCCTTCTCGCCGGTGCGAGGTGCTCCCTCCCCTGCGAGGGAGTCCCCCATCTACACTTTCCCCGACGTGGGGAGCGGCGCCTCCATCAAAATGGCAGAAGGGGAGCCCCATGTTGTCTCTCAGGGCAGCGCTCACGCCGCTTCCGTTACCTTTGTGACTGGAGGGGGGCTGTTCCCAGTTGCTCATCTTGAATGGGCGATGGTGCTGCTGGGGGAGAGTAGTATACCTCTTGCTGCTGTTGCTGGGAGTAAAAACAGACATTAAATTGAATTTAGTCACTTGCTCAGTGGCTATGACTGAATTCAGGAGGGTATCCTCTCAAAAAGGGGCCTGTCTTGTTTAACATTTTGATCAGTGACATAGACAGGGGGATCAAGGACACCATCAGCAAGTTCATGGATGACACCAAGCAGAGTGGTGCTGTTGATACACCAGAGGGACAGGATGTCATCCAGAGGGACCTGGACAAGCTGGAGAGGGTGGCCCAGGTGAACCTCCTGAGGTTCACCAAGAGCAAGGGCAGAGTCCAGCACCTGGGCCAGAACAATCCCCACTATCAATCCAGGCTGGGGAGGGGGTGATAGAGAGCAGCCCTGCAGAAAAGGACTTGGTGCTGGGAGAGGAGAAGCTGGACATGAGCAGCCAGGGTGTGCTTGCAGCCCAGAAGGCCAATGGCATCCTGGGCTGCAGCAAAAGAAGTG
>JANHGN010017524.1:84968-99988 GCA_024605025.1 Megaceryle maxima | reverse complement strand
GGGGGGGGGTAGGGCTCTGGTGAGATTTGTTGGCTTTACTTTTTTTTTTACTTTTTTTTTTTTTTACTTTTTTTTTTTTTTTTTTTTTTTAAGCACTCAAGTAACCAGATTTCATCCACCAGGTGAGAGGATTTGACAAGATCTGGCCTGATAAATTAATTTTTTCTTTAAAACTGTTGATTGTTTGAAGCACTGTTGAAACATGTCCTAGGCTGCACACCTGCAGGTAGCTAGCCTAAAAGCATGCCCTTGTATATGAGCATTTAAAAATGAATTCATACCTTTGTTATGGAACAGACATAAATAGACATGATCAGCAAGGTGATTATAATTTGAAGCCTGGGGCATTATATGGGGAAAAATAGTATGGGACAAGAAACAGAGGTGCTGGGAGGGAGCTGATATGTGGAGCTCTGAGCGTAGCTTAGAGCATAGCTTAGAGCAACCCCAAAGCTGCCAGAATGGCATCACCTGGACTTCCTTAGTGCAAAAATCAGGAGCCGAATACAGAGCACAGCTTTGGTAGCTGCTCGAGCAATTACAGTCAGTAATGGCCTTTGAAAGATCAGTGATTCTTCAACTGATATCCAGTGTGCACTGTAGCATGGATTAGTCAAAAGACGGGCGGTGGGGAGGAGATGCCCTGCATTCCCACTGCATCCTGCTCCTTGTCACAGCACTGTCAGCCAGCAGTGGGATATTTTTAGTTTGGTTTCCAAAGGAAACAAAGCTCCACCAACCATACTCCATCTGTCAGTTCCCCCTACAACTCTGGAACAGTGGCTACTTTTAAAGGCCTTATTATTTTGCTAGGGAGATACAGCTCCACAACATCAAACACATTTAAGTATCAGGAAAACAGGTGACTAGGCAGAGGTAGAAACCCCTCCCCAAGTCATGCAGTGATGCCACCTGACCACCCAGGACCGCCACCCTCAAATACCCTGTGTGCTGAAGAAGCCTTATGGACATTCATCCTGTGTTTGACTTGGGACAGTCCCACCATGACCCAGGATGCCTGGCTTCACCAGTTACAGAGCTCGCAGGTGAGGACAGATGTTCCCCAGCATGGCTGCAGTCCTGCTTTGTTGTCATGGCTCCTTCCCCTCCCTTGGTATAACTGGGTGGCCATGGTTAGGAGGAGACATCTTTCATGTATGGGCAAAGTAGAACAGGAGGAGTAACTTGAGTATTTGCCCCCAGGGGAGCCCTTCAGAGCCAAAGGCACCCAAATGTCTCTTAACAGCATGTCTTCACTGTGCTCTCTCAGTTTTGCTTCCAGTTTCCCAAGAGCGCAAATTGCTTGCAGAGACAGTCTGTGCTAGACCTGAGCTGTCAGCCTTTAGAAGACATTGATTTTGCAGGATTATTATACCTTAGTTCATATAAGAAATATATTCTTTCCACTTTGCAGCTCTGAATGTTCCAGCATTGGGTAATTTCACCCTCTTTGTCATGTTGCAGCACCTGGACAAGCCCCTTGGTTAAGTTCTTCTTGGGTCTGTTGCACATTTATCCTATTACCATTGGAGTGGTGGCTGATAATAAGGCATATCCCTGGTCCTAGGGCAGATTAGCATGGCCACAGGAACTGCTGTTGGCCCTTTCCAGCAGACATATCCCAGCTGAATAGAAGAGGCACATACAGAAACAGCTGTTGCATGAGGAAGTCCTGGGCACAGATTTACCAGAACCAGCTCTGAAGTTGCCTCTATTTCCTTTCCCACAGAAGGACGCAGAGAAGGAAATACTAAGAGGAATGAGATAAAAAGCAAAAGTACTATGAATAAGGAAATAATAATGATGCAGTACTAGAGTAAGCCCCGGCCAGTAGGGTATGGAGGCAGTTAGGCCCTATCAGTGCATCTAAGCCTCACCTTCATTAGCAGCAACCTGGGCAGACTCAGCAGTGCTGTAGCACTGTAATGCAAATTTTACACATATGAAATATTTATCAGCCATGCTATGGGTGACCAAACACCCAGGTGTAAGGGCTGGTAGAGGATGATCAAGTATTCAAGTCAAAACCCTTTGTTTTTGAGAGAAAAGAAAGAAATATGTTCTGCTATCACCTCCAACAAGTGACAGATTAAAAAAGCCAGCCTTGCTGTTAAAGAAAACAATATAAGGCATTGAGAAAAGGGAGTATTTGGGACAGAGTGCAGCCCCAGTGCCAGTGGAAGGTCAGGCTGTCCAAGTGAGCTCCTCATCCATCTGCTGAAGAGACTTGGGAGCTATGGAGCATCTCGAGCCTGAAGGAAAATAACTAAGCCTGGCTACAAGCACCAGCTGTGGAAAAAAAGGGGACTTCCTTTTTTCCACATTTATGTCTTCCAACCTCAAAGTATTATTCTCCTGTTGCCTAAAGCACTGGTGTATCCAGACATGGAGATGTTTTGCTTAATCCTGCATTCATTACGTAAGTACTGTGAATGATCATGTGTTTAAATAGAATAGCATTTCCTCTAAGACAAGACCAGGCTAAGCACTCGGAGCCTTCTGCAGCACTACGGCATTTTTTGTAACCAAATTCCATGCATTCAGACAGACACCAGCAAAGCAATGCACCAAAAGCGTAGATGTATCCACCTCAAGCCTGACAGAAGTAAGGTGGCCCCCATCAGTGCCCAGGGAGCAGCCCAGCATCCTCCTGACTCATGCTGCAGGAAGTTCAGAGTGATCACTGTTATCTGCTGCTGTTTTCAACATGATACAGAGAATTACTGGACTGCTCTAAAGGGTTCATCCCTCTGTCTCAGCAGTGTGTTCATCATCCACTTTCTGACACTGGCAGCCTCATGTCCAAAGCCCCACATTTTCAGGACTGGCTGCATGCCTTTGCCTGCAGCATGTAGCTCAGTAGCTCTTGGGTGACAATAAATCAGACTATCATTTGTGGGAGACACAAGGAGGGTCTCCTTTGTGAAATTATAAGTTGGTATTTCCAGAAATAGTTTGCAAAGAAACAACAAAAAATACTCAGCATGTAGCAAGAATTGCAATCAAATAGAGGCTGGAGTCTTCAAGACAGCAGATGGCAGATGGTTGGTGACATTCACATTACCTTTGTTGTACTGCACTCTGCCTTGCTGGAAGGGACACACTGCATCTTCCCACCGATCCCATGAGTAGACCACAGTTGACCCTGTAGTAGAAATGAAGAAGTACATGCCTTGGTTCATCAGCTCCTTTGTCTGAAGTCTTCCTTCTATTGCTAAGGTCATATTTCACCAGTTGCTCCTTCTAAGCAGAATCAGATTTAACAATCCACTTAAACTGTTGACAGTGTTAACACTTGCCATATTTCATTCTGCAGTGCAGGGTAGAGCTTGTAGCCCTGGCAGGGTGAGTCTGTGGTGGTTTTAACCCCAACCTGTGGCCTTTCCACCCAGGAGTGTTTGGTGTGACCTATTAGACACCCTGCCTGGACCAAGAGCCTCCTCAATGCTGTGATGGGGTGGTTTCTTCTGCTGCAGACGCAGTACGGTTGAAGAGTAATCTAACCTCAGTGCAGTCCTCTTTTTTTTTGTCTCCTAAACTAGGAGAATCTCCCACTGTCTCGAAGTGGTGCCTTGAATGAGAGTAAGAATTTAATCTGAGTTACTGCAAGTGAAAAAAAGAACTTTGAGACCGAGCTGATGACCAAGTTTGGATCTAATTACACATTGCCTTCAAGAGCTCTTGGAAATACTACATAGCATCCTTGCTTATCTGCACTGTAACAGTATTCAGAAGCTATTCTGTAGATTACAAGATGAGAGAAGGAATCATTAAAGCAAGAGTTGCCATGGTGAGCCAGGCCAAAGAGCTGAGCAGCCCAGAACACATCTCCAGCAGCAGTCAGTGGCAGGTCCTTATGGAAGAAAATAGGAAAGTCTTGCTTTAATACCCTCATACGGCAGCTGAGTTCATTTGTCAGTGCTAATCTTCTGGAAGGACTCAAAGTTGAGGGCATACACAGGAAAGGTGGAGATGTCCAGCAGCAGCTCTCCCTGGGATATGCTCACATTCATCTGCCCATGTGCCAGGAGGTTCAGCTGCTTTGTGAGCAGGAGACCCAGACTTCTCTGTGTCAGGTGCTGCTCTCTTCCACTGGAACTCCAGCTTGCTACAGGCCCTTCCACTTCTGCTCAGCAAACAAGTCCTTTCACTTAATAACCAACTCAGGGGGTATTTTATTTTATTTTTTTGATAAATTGTGTCTCTGGAAAAATAAAACCAGCAAAGTTCCCTACAGACTGCTTTCCTATAGAACATAGAGGAGCCACACAAGTCCGAGACCAAGCTCCAACTCCTGGTCTGATCTTACAGCTATAGGAATGTAGTTACATTTTATGGGCATGTATTTATTTTGTACTTTTTTGTATGGATTTTAAAATTTTATTTAGGTTTTTTTTTGCTGGAATTTGGATATGGCCTTCAAAGGCAATCACAGCCATTACTGAAAAACTGGCAGACCTTAAAAAAAAGTCCAGCATTTCAGAGATTCTCAAACTTTTCTTGAAGTTTCCTACAGCTGATCAGTGGGATTATCTTGTGCTTCCCTCCTCCTTGCTCCCTTCACACAGAGGTCCCTGAGCCTTCGAAAACTTTGGCAGCTGGTTGACTTTCCAGGGCATTCACATGTTGTTCCTGGCCCGAGTCCCACCAGTGGTGGCTGGTCCAAATTGGCAGCTCTGATCTTGCTGTCAGCTCTGATCTCTGCTGACTGTCCCTGTTACTTTTTCTTATGCAATACCAGCATCTTGGGGTGACACATGAAAGCCACTTTGGAGGCACTGCAGACACTTGTTTGCCTTGAACCTTCCGTGTCTGAAGACAAGTCTGGCAAAGAAGGGGTGGCAGAGCCAGTCTGATAAGATCAGCTCCTTGAGGCTCAAATCTCTGCTAACTTTGATTTCAGTGTCCTAAATTCCCTTTGCACCATCTGGGTTGAGAAATGCTCTAACCTGGTCAGGGCCAAAGACAATAAAATAAGTTATGTCTTTTAATTATGGGGTTTTGGTTCTTTACAAATGAAGTGTACTAAAGAAACTATGCCAGTTGTGTCTTGCTCATAAACAAAACTGCTGTGGTTTCTCCGGGGTTGCACTGTTGTTTTAAATGAATTGCACTAGAGAGCTTCACCAGGGGCCTTCAAGGCAGCTTGCCTCTGCTTGCACAGCCAGATGCCTGGCTCCTCAGGGAAGGCTGCCCCAGATCTTGCTGCTGGTGGCTTCTCTCCTCTTGAAATGCAGCCAAAGGGTCGGTTGGGCAGGCAGGAGGAGCAGCTCTTCTGCATATTGCATAACCCTGCACAGCGGGAGCAAATCTGCCCTCAGGATTCTTCTCTCTTGCTTCTCTAATCACTGAGATGAGTCACATCAAGCTTCTTTGGAGCAAGAGCTGCATGTTTTTGTAGCCTGTGCCTGCGCCTGTGTGTCTGACAGCAAGGGTCACGGGTGGAAGGTCCCAGAAGCTCTGCACTTCTCTCCCACAGACGGCTGTGCTGCCTCACCATGGGGATTTTCCAGGCAAATTTAAAGGAGAACAAAGAAGAGTAAGCAGCAAGGGGACAAGCAGCTTGAACACATTTCATCAGGAGAGGACAGAGTCACACCTACTGAAGGCATACTGTGGCTAGATATTAACTGTAATGTAGTCCCTTCTCCTAACTAGAATGGTGCATATGCATGGAGGCTTGCAACAGCCTGGCTGCTGGTGTCAAGCAGAGGACCGTTGCTGGGCTGGGGCCTGGAGAGCCAGCTGCCAACACAATGCCACTGCCATCATCTGCATGGTGTGTGGAGGGCACAGCTGGAGTGCTAGCAGACAGGTTTGAGGCTGTGCCAACCAAGTGGTGGCAGAGAAAAGCAGGAAGAAAAGCTAGAGGGGCATTATCAAAAGCAGACACAAGTCTGTTCTTGCATATGCTTTGATTTCTTGAGCTGTGTGTTGGCTGAGAAAGTGGGGTGGCTGCTGTCCGAAGGGCACAAACCCTGGATATAATTGAGGGTTTGAGTTTGTACAGATACCATGGTGGTAACTGCACTCCACAGCTCCAGTTTCATTCACAAATACATGCCCATAAATATTTGTATCTGCAAAAGTAGCATCCTGAGCCTGGAAAGACATCCCAAACTCTGCTTCCTTCTGGAGCATTTTTTTTTTTTTTTTGCTGGTTTGTTTAGTTTTTCAAGAGTGGCAATGGTGCCTCCTTTATTTAATGGCTTTATTTTTTATGTTTTATAGGACATAACACCAGCGACCAAGAGCTCTTAGCTACAAACATTTTAAAAGAAAATGGACCATCTTTTTGTGGGTGGGTCTACTCAGCATCACTGCTGCTGCCTGAGAGTCAAAGACAGACAACTGTTTGCCTTCCTGTCTGCAGGTTTTAGGACTGGCTCAGAGAGAGTGGAGCTGCACAGATGAGGTGATGTTTAGGTTCCCAGACTGCTTTTTGAGTCAAATATTTTCAGTAGGCTGAACAGTTACTAGAGGAGAGGAAGGTGTTGGGGGGTTTTCCAAGCACTCTGTTTATGTTCTCCCAGGAGTGCCTGGAGAACAGGCATGGTTTCAAATGTTTTTACTCTTTTGAGCTGTTTTTCTCAGTCTTCTGTGCACTCTTGACTCTTTTGCTCCTGTAAAGTCAAGTCAGGAAGCTGGTGGCTGTAAATGCCATTTGTCTGTACTGTGCTCCTCCAACGGGGACCAAGAGCTCTGTGACACACTGATGCTGCTGCCTTCCCAGCAAAACAGTGGCAAGACAGCTGTGTGCATGAGAGGTCTGCAGGGACATGGCCTGGGGGTCTTCCCCAGCTTCTCTGGCTCTGGCTGTGGGAAGCAGCATCAGAGGCTTCCCACAGTCTCCCTGGGAGAGGTTGATGCTCTTTATCACACTGGGCTTTTAGAGCAGGGAAAGGTGTGTAATGTTGTCCCCTTAAACCTGCCTGTTCTAAGGGAGCAGGTTAAACCCTGCTCTGCTCTCTCAGCCTCTCTGGCTCCAGCAAAGTCCACACTAAGGAGCTGTCAGCCAAGTAAAACATGACTAAGGACCCCTCCTGTCATGGGAGAGGCTTCTTCGTTTAATCTAAGTCAAAACCCAATACCAATGTGGCTGGTTTAACAGCACAGGTGGTTTTACCCAAAGTACCCATCCCTTGTCAGGGAGCCCTTTGCTTGCCTTTGAGCTTGAGACACTTGGCAAACCTGACTTGCAGCGCTGGCCAGGAGGGAGACTGAAGAGACGGGTTTTTCAGCATCACCCAGAGGCTTAACACAGCCATGTCCCAGCAGAATGTCCACCCCCTTGTGAGCCCCACAACTCCTCTGCACGGCAATAGGTGGTGCAGCAAGCAGTTCCCTCAAAGCACCCAAGAGATGGTTTCCTGTAGAAGGCAGGGATGATAAATCAGCATGGAAGAGCCTACGCACATTTATACCCAGGATTAATCTGAGAGGCTGTTTCATGCTATTGTTGTTGTACAGGATTGCTGTACCACTGTCTTGTGTTCCCCTGTATTCTAAATCTCATGTGTCTTTTAAATCTCAGCATTGCTGAGCCCTCCATGCAGCTCTGTCCCTGTCACCAGCTCACAGCTTCATCTAGTCTTCCATCACATAGCTTAACTGTAGGGTAAGGACACTTTCTCTGCTAGAAATTGTTCCCTGGTTTCTGTGAAATTTCTGTTTTGTTCTGTTTTCCAGCCCTGATCCAGTTGTCTGTCAGTTGTCTCCCAGTGCTACCAGCAAGTGACAGCATATTCTCATCCTCCTTTGAGCAGCTTTGCCATGTGCCTAGTTAAGCTTCCCAGTCTGGGGCTCCTGGTAACCCAATGGACATACAAAGCCAGATGGACCCATGCAGCCAAGCATTGAATGCCTGGGGTGGATATTTTCCCAAGTGTTTAAAGTCATCATTGTGTTCTGTCAGATGAACTTCAAGTCAGGTAAAGTGGGAGAGAACAAAAAACTGCTGGCTTGTACTTAATAAAGGCTGTTGTCCCCACTGGCATCCTCAGGGCACTCAGCCACTGTAGTGGCTCAGTTGTGCTGCCTGCCCATAGTGTGGGAGCCCAGCTCAACAGCACTGCCCATAGATCCTACCTGGCCCAAAGCTGGCACCCTGAACACTAAGCCCATGGGTAAGAGTATCCCTCTAGAAACAGATTCAGCCTGGGAATGATGCAACCTGCAAAGGCAGAGGCCAGCTATGCTATTGTGTTTGTTCTCTTCAAGGGGTCAGTCTTTTCCAGCTCAGCTGTAGGATGTTAAATCATCCTGTTTGCTCCCTTAGTGCTCCTTTCTTCCTTCGCTGTTTGTTTTTTGCTCATGGGATGGGAGCAGTTCAGCCCTACCTGTGGCAACAGGTCAGGGTGGACCATGCAGAAACCATGTCACTGTGAAATAATTTCAGCATGAGACTTTAACATAAGTGCATTTTGTATTCTTTTTAACATGCCTTTTCCTGTGTACCTAGTTCATCACTAATCATTGGAAAAGTCAGGAAATACTGCAGAAAACGGCATTTGCATGCAGTCCTGCTTGTCTTGGTGCTGCCCTCACAGCTCTCTGCATGCCCACACAGCCTCTGCTGCTCTGGAGTAGGCTGATGTGCTGTCATTCCTACAGCCATTGGCAACACACACAGCACTGCCCAAGAGCCCTGCTGAGACATTAACCAGAGGCCAGCCACAGCTGGGGGAGACCAGGGAAAAGATTGCAAGCATGGGAAGTCTCCTCCCATTTTCCAACTGACCATAGCTACCTCTAAAAATGTTTCATTGAGACAAGCCACCCAATATTTCACTCCTTCAATGCCTGAAGATATCGCTGTCTTTGGAGAAGTTGCTGAAGTAAATTGGAGGCACTTTGCTAAATCCTTTAAGTGAAAGACAGCAGGATTAAATTCCAGTTTTGACATAGTCCTCAATCCCATCTTCAAGGGAAGTGCAGTGCTGCCTCCAGCCCAGCTGGTGCCTCCATGCTGAATCACTCTGATCCAAGAGTAAATAAAGCTCTTTGAAAAAGGACAAATGTTTTCTCAGCTGCTCTTCTTCCCTTTAAAAGAGGAGCTGATTGAAATTTTTGTCTGAGAACATAAATATATGCAGTCAACAAATGCTTCTTAGTAAGAAGCTATCTTTGCAGGATAACTGTTTTTTTGGAAAGTACATTGTGAATCCACAAGCACTCCTGGATCATACTGCTCTCCTTACAGCTTTCCTTTCTCCATTCCTTCAGTGCTTCACATTTTAAGAACTCCTAAATGGACTGATTTAAGTCACTGCAAATTAATCTCAGCACATTGTCAGTTCAGGCTCCTGGTGTCCCCAGCACTTTGTTTCTGCTCAGCCTGAAGCTGTGTTTTCCCCCAGGAAGCAGCAAATATAAATGGCCCTTTGGCATGAAACACAGCAATGATCCAAAAGGCCAAAGCCTTGAGGTGTGTGCCAAGCTGCTTTCTCACAACAGCAGCGACTCAGGGAGCTGCTGCACCCTTAACCATTCCCCAGATGGTTGTGTGCTCCTTCTTCTCCAGGCCCAGTTCTGAAACTAGACCTGAAGCCCAAATCTGACAGGGCAACCTTTATACCAGTTCCAGGGGCAGGTTAAGGTCAGATTTAGAGCACTTGCTAAGCTCAGAGCTGAATGAACTCCGGCCTAGCTCTCCTCCACTTAGGAAATTGTTAGAAACTAGACATGAGCATTCAATCACACAAGTTCAACATTTTCCAGAGGGCAAGTTCATACCATGCTGAGTCCTTGTGCAGCACAGCCTGCCTGGATGAAGGGATGGGGATGATGCTGCCCATCAAGCCCTCCTGATGGACGGCAGTGAGTTCTCAAGATCTCTTGCACCCCAGGGCTGAACCTTGCCTGGCTGCAGGCACAACCTCAGGCTCAAGCCTAATCTAGCCAGATGCTCTTACCTCAATGCCTTACCCCAGCACAGCTTAGCAGCTTGCAGAGAGCCTGCCTGGTTTTGAAGGCTGCCTTGAAAACATCACCTAGTAGAGAGCATCACCCTGAGCCTCCAGCCAGCCCTGAGCCAGTCCACTTGGAGGCCAGGCTGTCCTGCCCAGCCAGGATGCTGGCCTGCCATCTGCAGCAGCAATATTACTGTGACTTTTACCTCCCCTTACACAGCCTTCACAGCATCAGACACATAACTATTTCACAGCAATTCATTGTAGCAGAAATTAAGGTGCTTAACATAAAGACAACCCACTCAGCAACCCCATGCTGCTTCTTCATTCCATCCTGTCAACACCCCTACAGAAAACCTCAAGGCTGTGAATCCAATGTCAAAATAATACAGGGTATTCTATTTTTTTATTATTATTATTATTATTCTGCTTAAATTTAAGCAAAGCTGCTGTGCAATTTTTCAGTCTTCCCACAGATGTGCTATAGGGTTTGGGAAGGGTGTCTCGTATAGCTTCAATGTAACTAGTCTAACTTGTAATAATATACAGCCTTGGCACAACTTTATGAATCCATTGCTGTCCATCAGAGACAAAATGTTATATTGACGTGTTAAGTATTTTTAGTATTACCGTTCTCCAGTTAAGCCATAAAATCCAAGGGCACAGGTATTCAAAGCATCTTTTCCCAGCTTCAAGTAATCTACCATTAACCACAAATTACAGGCTCACAGCCTGCATCAGCCCAGTGAGTACCAACAGGAACCAACAGCATGTACCCAAACCATGACAGCAGCAACTTTTCAGCAGGCAGGAAAGGCTTTGCACACAACACAACACTTTTGGGCTTGTTTGCTCCCTTTCAAATGCCAGTTGTGCTTTCTCCTTTTCCACCATGTATAAATAAGTGCATGCTGTTAGCCCTAATAAAAGGGAAAATAAGCCAGGCAATGGGGCCATCGCTGTAGGTATGATGCTGTTCAGGATACCACCCAATTCTGCCATAGCACCAGATGTTTTGGAAAGGGTTGCTTTCTCTGGGAGAGAAAACAACCTGGTGGGTCAGATGGCCATGGGGGTCAGATATCTTTCCCCAGGAGCTCTGGCAGCAAACCTATAGTTCAAGTGCTGAGAAGGAAAGCCTGATAACACAGGCAAGGGGTTCTGCCAGCAGAACCCCGCCAAGCTTAAAAAGGGCAGTCTGGTCATCTTTTGGCTAAGAAATTGAGAGCAAAGTATGTTCTAGAAGCTTATTGGTGAATTAATTTTTGATTTTGAAGTGCCACAAAGATAAAAAGAAAAAGCTAATTTTGTTGGTTTTTTTTAATCCTCTTCTTAGATTATCAGAAAAACCAGGCTGAGTTCTGGTGGGAAACGGAAACAAATTGTCCCTGTGGCAGCCACTGCACAGCCCCTGAACTCACATCTTTACATTAGGAGTAAAAAAGGCAACACTGTGATGCTGAGAATGCTTCAGGTTCAACTTTCAGGTAGCTTTATGTTACCTGGACTGTGTCAGAGACCACTGGAATAGATCTGAATTGCAGGGACTGGCTGTGGGAACTCCAGCTCTGGTAACCAAAGTCAAGGGAGATACTGCAAGGGAATCGCTTGTGCTGTGGGACAAAGGGCACTATTGCAGGACCTCATCCTGCCAAGTGGCCAGTCCTTCTTGGTCCCATCAGATTAGTGATGATTAATATCAGTACTGCCTGTAATCCTCCAAAGTCCAAACTGGCTGCCCTTCAGTTGATTGAAAGGGATTCAAGATCAGGCCCAGCACGAGTCATGTTCTGGCAGAGGATGGAAGAGTTCTGGAGGTAGAAAACACACCTTATCTTGCTTAAGTGCAGAGCTTAACAAAATTACAATTGAAGGTTATGAGATAGGGATAGATGTGGAAATTTTAAACAACAGGGGATTGATCTCATAAGTGCTTTTTTTTTTTTTCCCCCAAGTTTCGCTTCACAATTCAATGTTTGGCATAAGTAGAGATATCAAGCCTTTCTGCAGTGATGGAGAGGACAAGCTCTAGTGTTGTCTGCTGGTCCATGGGCAGAGAAAAGTGATGAAGTTTCTTTTGAGCTAAAGCTCTGAAATATGCCTGTAAGGAAGCTGGAAATTTCCTTCCCAACACTTTTTTTTTTAAAATCCCTGTGAGAGAGGAAGCTTTTTTTTTTTTTTTCATCTGACCTTGCTTGGACATGGACTGCATGTCGTGTGATTGACCCAGAAGCACTCTATTTCCCACAGACTCTGCTTGAATGTGCAACATACTTCCAGGTCCTGTATGATGGTATAAAGTTCAACCACAGATCACTCTGTTTAGCTGTGCTATGGGCTCATATTTCCAGTGGGCCAAAG
The DNA here is from genome assembly GCA_024605025.1 of Megaceryle maxima. NCBI lineage: Eukaryota > Metazoa > Chordata > Aves > Coraciiformes > Cerylidae > Megaceryle > Megaceryle maxima. Next base: position 87,716 of record JANHGN010017524.1, on the reverse strand, counting down.
TGTTTAGAGTTAAAGAGGTTGTAGGCTTTTCTGAGGAAGTATTTAAACTCCATCTGTCAAACCACTTGCATAGGAGAAATTTATAGCCTCTGCCAGCAGTACATTACTGTTTTGTTGTCTTTAATTTAGTAGCATTCATTGTTTCCATGTTGCCATAACAGAATAAATAATCTATGGCAAATTTATGCCTATAGAAATTATAAACACTAGATTAAAGAAAACAACATTAGTAAAAAAAAAAATTAAAGGAAACACATGTTGATGAGAGCCACATCAAGAAGATTCTTGTCAAAGCTGTTGGAATGCCTCAGGGACTTGACCTTGTCAGAAAACTGTATAAGGAACTTGAAACCTGCTTCATATTTAGTTTAATTGTGCACAAAAAACCCAAACTTGAACATTAAAAGGAGAATAAATAAGCAGAGGTTTTTTTCTCAGGGTCTGATCTACAAGTTTGAAAATAAGTAAGTTTGGTATTGCAATTTTCCAAGAAACCTAATGTCACTCCCTGACGCTATTGTTCCATACTTCAGTATATAATACAGGTGCAAGTCTGATAAATGAAGGGTTTCACAGGTTGTTTTCCTTCCATTTACAGGAGAAAAAGCAGTTCAGAAACACAGATGACATCTGCTGTAAGACCACTTCAGTTTCTCTAGTTACTTTGAAAGTGAACCTACTGCCAGTGCTTGACAAGAGAGAAGTATAAGTATGGCGGTGGTTGAAGCAACACCACATCTAGGACAAAAAAATAAGCATTGCTCAAATGCCTGTCATTGAAACACCCAAGCTGATATGATTTTTCTGCTCCCTACCTTTTTGATAAAGCAAATATTTCCATTGACCTAATGTAGGTCTATTACAAAGAATGCAAGAACGAAGATGGCTCCAGGGATGTGTACATGGTATAATCCTTACTGGAGCAAGTTCTTCTGGGAACAAAGGAGTGCTGAAGCTCATGTTCCTGCAGGCTCAACTCTCTGACCTTGACATTCCCACCTGTAATAATGCACAGGCCACTCTCATCTGCAAAATACTCCACATCCACTGAAATATTTCAGATGCCACTTCCCCCTTCTCCCAACACTTTCTCCCTCCTCCTGCTACTCCCTAGGCATCTCCCATAGCTCCACACAACCCCCACTGCAACAGCCTCACCTTTCCCCCATGCCCCTAGCCTGTTCTGGTGTGACAGCAAGGCAGGAGGCAGCAAAATTTTGCCTGGATTTTACACATGCTTTAGCAAAAGGAGATGAAATTGGTCAGAGGACTGCAAATTGACTGGGGACAGGAAGCAACCCCCGAGGATAGTTTGGGTGTAGGTAAGTCTCACTTAGAACATTCAATGTCAGCAAAACAGCTTAAAATAAATGAAGGCAACTTTCATTGCAAGCAATTTCCTCAAGCATATAATTGTAAACACTAGGCTGGGGGGAATTGTGAGATGGCTAGTTTGGGGGTTATCAGTTTTTGATGCTGGAAGAGGAACAACAGCCAGGCTTTCACTATAAAGCACCATAAAAGTACTAACCTTAGTGCTTACGTTCTTGGTTTTCTTTAACAGCTAAAAAGACACACTCCTAGGACCTTCACCAATCATATAAAAGGAAAATGTTTATTGGGATGATAAACAACCAACCCTGATGTCTCCCATCAGGTAGGACTGGCCAAAAGAAAAGAGGGAAAAGAAAAAAATCACAGAGCCATAGAACTGTTGAGATTGTAAAGGACCTCTGGAAGTACCCTGAAATACTTAAGTATTACAACTAAAACTGAAAATATCAACAGAAATAATTGGCTGAATCAGGCTCAAGACTGTGTTCCCAAATGCACAGCAGTGTGCCCAATTCTATTTGCTGTTTATTTTGCTAGCAAGACTGGTGTTGATGTGGTTATTGCAGAAGGAGTAATAAAGGTAAAAGCATCATCCTGATTTAACAAATAAGTACAAGATGAGCAGCACACTGTTCAGCCCCAGTTGGTATGGTGCAGGGCCTAGCAAATGCCACAAGGAAGACAAAAGTCAGACAAGTCAGAAACTTATTTCCGAGGAACTCCACCACCTCTTCCTTATCATCAGTTTCCAGACTGAGTCTTTGCCTGCCTCTGTAACCCACTTCCCACCCACCCACATTCCTTTCCAGCAGTGCTGCTTTATTTGACTTATCATTCGTTAAATCCACTTAATTGGTGCATTTAACTCTTTATGTTCCTTAATAGTCCCTCTGATACCACTCATTTACTGAAAAAGCAGTCATACCTTTATGCATTACATTTCAAAACAGTATCTAAATTGAGAAAGATCTTGACAGTCCCAGTGTTCAGCTGTGCTAGCTCCATTAATTCCCATACACTTCATAAAACACTAGACATGATAAGGCAAGATGGACTTTATGAGCTGCATAACCATCCAAGTCAAAGTCTGCACATAACCTATTTCCCAAATTCCAAAGTCTACTTTTTCATAAACTCATTTAAGACAAAGCAGCTGCATCTCCCTGCAATGAACTTTTACTGCATCTATTGCAGATCAGAAGGGATCCTTGCTGTGCTGCTGAAAGTGTGCTTAGTTTAGTTCACCATGTACACTATGCTTGATTTAAGTTTCCTTACCCAGCACTATCAGGAACCTAAGGAAGAAAATCTCAAGTGGAAGAGGTAACAGAAAACCATCTAATGCTGATATGTCAGGAAAAAAAAAAAAAAAAAAAAAAAAAGTTTTGATTGTGTTGTGGGTTTTTGGTTGTG
>JANHGN010017524.1:0-84868 GCA_024605025.1 Megaceryle maxima | reverse complement strand
ATCCAATCCAGTAATCACGAAAAAAAAAAAAAAAAAAAAAAAAAAAGTAGAAATAAAATATTCATTTGGCAATTTGGATTTTTTTTTTTTTTTTTGAGAATTACTGTAAGCTTTACACACACAAAAATGCACCAACCTCAGGGCACCATCAGCTGCATCCATGCTGGGAACTTCCCCAGGATAACCCCCAGCTTTTAATACTGTAGCCAAAGTCTGCCCAGACACTGTCAAAGGCAGCATGAGGCTTGGATATGGAACAGGAGGCTTTCTCCTTCTCCATATTTTTGTTGGGGGATTTGGGATAGTAAAGAATTACTCTTTGACTGAAAAAGTACTAGTTGGTAAAGCACCCTTCACTGCAGGTATAATACTATGGGCAAAGGTAGGACTGGTACCATATGTCAAGGCATCAGCAGAAGTGCAAAAGGCTAGACTAGTCAAAAGTAGGATCATGCAAGGGTATAACCACCTACATATCCTCTGCTGTTGGTTCTGCTGGTCAGAGCACAGCCCTATTAACAGCTAGTGGAAACCTGTCACACAGATATAACCAAAAAGTGAAGGCTTTGTTTTATTATCAGACACATTAGTAACTTCCGGACAGAAATAGAGGGTGTGGGAGGGAAATCGGGAGGGGAGAAAAAACCCAACAACAAAAGCCCAGCTAGAAGTCTTATGCCACATGTTCTTAATCTTTCTGTGACACCACACTCTTGGGAGCAAGGCACCAAGCAGGGTGTCTCCCATAAAGCTTTGTCAGACAAGAGGCTCTATGGACTTCGCTTGCCAATGGCAGCAAGATCCCACTTCTGTCAGTGAAAACAGCCCATTTCTGACATAACATCATGGGTGGAATTCCTAGCATGAACTGGGTGAGTTGTACTTTTAGTTTTAACACATTAATATGTTCTACCAGGGGAAAAGCTGGAAGTATTTTTAGCATGGTCTGAGTGTTTGTCTCTGCACTGTTCTGTCCTTTTTTGGAATTTTTAACTCTGGAAACAAATACAATACCCTCTGCAATAATGAAACACCACCTATTTTCATTTATTGTTTGCCACAAAGATGACTGCAAGTTGTACTTCCAAAGACATTAAAGGAGAAACATAAATCAGCTACTTTTGACACAGCTTTCCCCTTTCACACCACCAGACAGTTCAATTACTGTTTCCCTACTTCCTGCCCATGTTCCCCAGCCTCTCCTACATCTGTGCTTAGCTCTGAAGAAATCTCAGTGGAGAAAACACTTTTCTTCATTATGAAATTCAATCCCAAGTTGTTGCTTGAAGGTGTTGTCCTTCACTCTACTGTCTGAAATGGCACAGTAAGAGGGGTCAACAAATTACACTTGCAAACTGCATCACATGCAAACTGCCCTCTAGTCCTGCCCCTCACACAGCCACTCAGTCTGACTTCCAGCATATGTTGGGGAGAAGCATCTGCCAACAGTACTTTTGTTTTATCACATTCAAACTCCACAGCTGCATTATCCCTTCCACCATGCTGTGCTGGGTCAGAGCCCAGCGAGTCAGTTAGGTATAAAGGAGGAGATGGAGTTTAAGCACATATATAACAACAAGAACTGACACAAGGCGAGTCTGAGGACTGAAAGGGGAATCACATGGAGCGAAAGAGGGACTCTCCCCCTCTCAAATTTTCTATCTCATTTCAAATAATATCCCCCTCTTCATCCCCTCTGCCTGGCACTAGCATAAGCATGTAACACAGCCATAAAGAAGAAATGTCTGAGAGTCCACACTGCACACAGCTGCAGTAAGCATGCCCATGGACTGGCAATGTCAAGACCACACACACGAGTCACCCAGGGAAACAAGACTCTTGAAAAGATTAATGGTGAGAGAGGCTCCTGTGGCTGCAAAAAGGAGACTGTGTTTGATCACCTGCTCCCAGATGAAGGGGGAGGAGAACAAGCATTTTGTTTGTCCTGGTTCTTCTCTTCCTCCTCTTCAGAGATTGCCATTACCACTGCTTCTGGAGTGGGGGAGGAGATGGGGTAGGGAGTGCACTTGGCGACTTGGATTCATCTCTCAGGCAGCAGGACGAAGAAGATAGCCTTGAGGAAGTGACCAAAGCTGCAAACAGCAGCCACGAGCCAGTGGGAGCGAAGACTGGGGTCAGTATTCACCACACATTTTGTGATGTCTGCCTAATGAGGAGGGAACAGAAATCATCAGAGAGAGATGCCCACAACCACATCAGCCACCGCTGCTGATTCTCCCAGCCCCATAACCAGTGGCAGCGTGCCACCACTGCTACACCACCACTGTCAATAGCCACAAGTGCTTGCTCCGATGCTTCTACACATAACTGGAAGTTATTAAATCAGGCTCAAGAGCTCTGTGAAATACACTTTCTTCATTCTGCATCAACAAGGTGAAGTATCCCCCTTTCCAGCCACCCCTGGGGAAAGAAACGCTACAGGAAGATTGTCAAGCTTTTTCCAATCTGAATAGATAAATAAATTAAACTTTTTTTTCCATTTTAAAAAGGGCTAGGAACCCTTGGCAATATCAGCATTTTCATCCTTTTCTATAAAGCAAGATGCTTCCCAGAGGTTGTCCTGTTTAATATCAGCTCAAGTCGCTTGTACTTTTTCCTCTTGCCTTAATGTTTTATTTGGAACTCATTCAAGAAACACAACCCCCACTTTAAATCTAAAGCAATGCAAGCTTTGTTTGTGGAAATATGTATGCTGGCAGAGATGCCTCCCAGACATGTGGGCCAGATTTAGAAATCATTTGGGCAGCTGGCTTCAAGTATTAACAAGAATAGAAGCTGGCCTGCAATGAATAAAAATTAACAACAATCCAGCAAATTCATGAAGACAGGATCTCAGCTGGCATTGGGAGGAGAAGGTAGAAAATATTTGAAGGGTAAAAAAAGAACAGAGGTAGATAGAAAATTGCATCTTCTGGTGGGGAATAAAAAAATGGAAGTTCTGTTAGTGATAGAGCTGAGTTAATAATTGGTTAAACTTTAGCTGAGCACAAGGAGATATGGACTGTAGTTCTGTAACAGAGGGTGCACTGTTAGCACATCAACATGAGACAGTTTTCAGAAACAGCTTTTGGGTGGCAAATATGAACAAGAATTGGGTCACAAGGAGGGCAAGTATTGATCAGCCCCAAAAGCTTTTTCTTTACAAGCTTAGCTCGTCAGTCTTCCAAGTTTGCCTTCTGACACAAGTCTCTCATTGACCAAGCAGAGGAAAGTCAGACTTTCAACCCTGTGATGGTTCCTCCTGTAGAACAGGACATGAGAGCTGCTGAATACTCCAGTAATCTTTTCCAGTATATCCACCTGTGTTCAAGACATGGGTGAGCCTCACCTGACCAACCTTGGTAACAATAACAACAAAAAAACAAAAGGGGGGACTGAAGGGACAAATCCCTGTGTCTGGTTAGCGAGTACAGCCACACTAACCAACTCCACTGTTACCTAAAGGCCTGTCTGTTGACAGCAGGTTCACACATTTCCAGCAGTTATCCCTCACAAGGATGTCTGAAAGGCTGGCATGCTGAATCACCCCATACTGCTATTCTCCAGGGAGCATTAGGATATGTTGAGCCCATGAATAACTGACCAATAGAGATTTTAACGGGAACAAATACAGACACACAAGGATAGGAAGAAACAGGATGACCAGGAGCAAGCATGGGGTACTTCTGAGGCTGTACACCAAGGTGTGAAAATGCTGCTGCCTATGGCTATAAAAAGCACCATCAAACATAGCAAGCAACCAAGATAGCACATAACAGAAGATACTTCAACGTAGTACCAGTGATTATAGGTACTTTATCTATATTGTGGAGGAAAGTAAAATCAGTCTGCCTAAATGCTTTCAGTCCTGGCTTAGCAAACTCATCCTTTTTGCATTTGAAGAAAGTCTGAACTGATTCAGACTGTCCAATTTTAGGAACTGGCACAATGTCATACTTAAAACACGGTCGTGTCAAGCTGTCTCTTTAGTCAAGAGAAGTCATGACATGGAGGTATGTCAAGGTTTAGTTAGTATGGCTGTTCTTAGTTGGTGGAGGGATTCATCTGGTTAATTCCAATAACAAACAAGACTCTGGTATGCTAAGTAGTTATGCAACCCCCAACTTCTTAGAAGAGACTTAGCTGAAAAGTAAAAATCACTGAACAGAATTAGTTCTGTTCTAACTCATACCAGGACAAGGTACCTGTCTGAATGTGCATTCAGATTTCAGGTTAGCTGATCAATAAGAAACGTAAGCTCTGAAGGGCTTTAGTGCCTCGTGAACAATTTCAAGGCCCCAAAAATCAACACCAGGTTAATTATAGCTGCAGAGGATTAATTTCCAGGTGAGAAAGTATGTGCTGTGCCTTACCAAAGGCAATGACCTCACTGTGGCTAATTAAGAGAAGTTGCAGTCAGAAGCACTTGCAAATTTGTATGGTGAATGCTTAGATAAACAAAACTACTCAGCTGTTTAACAATTGCCTTAGCTACTGTTATCCAAATAAAGCATACCTGATAAGGCATTGAAATTGAAAATGTAAAAGCTACTTAATAAAACAAGTCTTGTGAGGCACTAATAAACTGTTGCAATGGCAGTTTGATCTTCATCTGTTAATTATTCAAAAAAGTTGAAGTCTCATGCACTTCTCTGTAGGAAATGTATGTAAAAGGCAGCTTAAAAAAATAATAAAATCTTTCCATTCTACTGTAAAGCCACTCCTGAGGCTTCAAACTCTACCTAGGGAGAAATGATGCCTCAAAGGCTTAAACATTGCTTGTTTTTCCTAAGAGGTTTTGTTGGGTCAGATCTTTCTCAACCCTATGGAAGCAGTATGGCAACCTACTGCTGAACGGAGATTTTCAAATGCCTTCCCAAGGTCTTCACAGTAGCTTTTCTGAAACAGCTCAGGGCAGTGGATCCTCTTGGCTGCCTCAACCTGAGGCAATGCACGAGAGACGGGTGCCATGTGCACAGGGGAAACAAGGACTCCATGCCAAGACAAACTAACAAACAGCTAGGTCAGGCAGTAGATGAAAAGGTCCCCACTACAGAGCTGATTCATCTGGCCCATTTGTGAACATGGCTGAAAAATTCCACTCTGCAGTGCCTAGATGAAGAGGAAGAACATTCAGGGAAGCACAGCACAAGATAGAAAGAGGATCAGCAGCCTTTACCCAGACCAAAGAAATCACTCATTTCTTCATATGTCCTTGTTACAGTCCAAAACTGCTGATAAGGGTACTTGAGACAGGCTGTAAACAATACAAACCAGGAGCTTTTACAGTCATTTTGTTTGCTCAAGGGCAGTAAGATTGGCTTCCCTTTCTTAGGGCCACATCCCAAGACCAAGCAGTGTAGATTCAGGAACTCCAATAGAAACATGCCAGCGATCCAACGAAGAATGATTGGCAGAAGGAGCCAGCAGTGGACAGGCCTTATCTCATCAGTTGTGAGGAACCACTTCTGGGCTGGGGATACGTTTTGCAGCTTGCTTGCTATGCAACAAACTTTCCAAAAATATCCATTTGGAACTATCAAAACACCCTGTTTTGAACTCTAATAATGTAATACAAAAATTAAACCAAGATGCTAACTTCATGTTAACATGCATTTTACCAAAACAAAGAAAAAAATTAGTTGGAAACTAGGAGGAGACTTATTCCTATTCAACATTTCAATTGTCATTAAATTGGATTTTTTTCAGAAGAAAAAATTGTTTCAGAGAATACTTTTCAACCAGCTCTACAGATACTCAGTTAAAGTAAGCCTCAAATGATACTGAGGCAGGGATTTCACAGACAGAAACGGTGCTACTTAATCAATCACTTTCCCAGGATACCCTCTTCACCTACCTCCACACAGTTATTTGTGCAGATGCAAAATAAAACAGATGAAGGCAACCAAATCAAAGGTTACTTTTCAGCTCAACCGGTTCCTGGATTCAGTTGGCCTCAAGGTGATGCAGTTTTAGACATGGCAGGGATATTTAAGGTGTCAATGACACTTGGTAAATGCAAGGGATCCAAAATCAAAACAATGCTACTTTTCCAGTTGCCCTTTATCAAAAAGGTGCCTTCAATTCTGGAGAAATCAGGTGGCTGAATAAGCTACAGGCACGCTTGGGAAGTCACAGCACAGAGGAGCGATACTAAGTTTGGAAAGACATTCCCCACTCTCTAAGGCTGTATGGGGTGGGAAGCCAAACTGCTTCCTGACAGCTCAGGAATAAATATCACCGCCTCAAACTGAAGGAATTTGCCACTGTGGCTCAGTCTGAAGAGAGTGCATGCATTGGGAATAAGGTGTCCCATAAGCTTAGTGGTGCCATATGGCAATATTCAGCTCCAGGCAACACAACAAAGTGCTTTTGGCTTTATGGCTCCAAGGAGTGTCTATATCCCTGCCAGAAAGGCACAGAGATGCTGGTATATGTACATCAACCAGCTGCCAACCACTAACATAGCCAAACGGTCATCTCAGTCTCCTGGGGATGTCACTAGAAGGGTGAAAAGCTATTCCACCGCACCAATGCAAAGACCTACTCTGAATCACCCTCCACAGAAGCACTGTATTTCATGTTGGGTATAGAAAAACAAAGAAATTATGCTTCAATCATCAATACTTAAAGCCATATGATGTGGAGAAGAATGCAATGAGAGCAGCACCATGTAGTGAACTACAATTTGAGCTACATCAGAAGAATTTATTCACAGAGCATTATCATGGTCACATCAGAGAATGGCACAAACTACCAGGTTTTAATATCTGAGGCAGGTGAAGGGGGAATTAAGTTGGCAGGCCTCATTTTTTTCAGTTTCTAGAAAACCAAGAGAATGATCCCTATTTACAGTTTCCTGATATGACTGGCTGGCAGCTCCAGAGATGTTCAGGTCAAGAACAGAAGAAACCCTGGTGGGTCAGGATTGAATTAGTCTGGCATGGCTACACAGGAAGCTGAAAACATGAATAGCTGATGTTGTCAAGGATGGGAGCATGAGCCTGTAACAGAGCTATATGAAGTCTAGGACAGGTATAAGTAGGACAGTGGGAGCCACAGAGCTGGGGAAGAGAATTTCATTCAATGTTTTCCTGCATTGAGCTGCAGCAGGGGCACTCTAGCATTCATTAACTGGGATATTTTCAGGACTGCATGTGGGGAAGCAAGCTTGGTCAGACAGCATCTCTTACCCAGCCTCCTCTCCTTTTCAGCCATGTCACCAAGGTCTTGCGGACAAACTCTCCCAGGCAGTCGACGATGGTATGAACCATGGCTGGCTGTGCATGCCGCACACAGTCCAGTGCCAGCCCAGCTGCCACAGCATAGAGAGACACCACCTTGCCCCACGTTATGCCTGTGAAAAGAAGAAAGGTCATTCAGATTTACACACGCACAGAGCTTAGTCTTGAGCAATCAAAGCAAACAGCTCTCCTTTGTTACACGTGTCCACACTGCATGTGTGCAGCCACAGTTCTATATGTTCTCCACTATGGGGGAAAGGAAATACTTACTAGGGGACCAGGACTGGGGAAAACTCCCCACCTGGAGAAGCAGAATTAAATGATCTGACCTGGGCATGCTTTGAACCCCTCGCAGCAACAGTTGCACAGCTTTGGAGAAAGCAGCCCAAGGAAATCATCAAAATAGGGAAGATGTGCACCACCATGGTTTCTGTTGTCATTAGCACTCAGTCATCATACACATGCTGATTGAGTTCAAAGAATTTGAGCAACCTGGATTTTTTGACACCAGCACAACTCTGCAACACCCTTAAAACAAAGCATTCCTGTTTTTTCTAGATCAGAGGAGGCTGTTCCAATGTGACACACAAAGCACTTGAGATAAGTATCTTCAGTCAGTTCTACCATGACACGAGCAGAAACGGGAGGCAAAGCTACAGGGTCAGCAGGGTTGCCACCCTCCTTGATGTAAGGAGTACAACTTGTCTCCACTTGAAAACCAGGTAGCTTCGAGAGTTTTGCCACTCTGCCTTCAATACTTAACATTACATATCCTATCCCAGTGAAGGCAGTGCAGGTACAGAGTGTCACTCAGTTATCTAATCTCTCAGAAAACAGTCTTCCTGCTAGGCTGACCTGCCAGCAGCAAATGCTCCATGGAATTTGTCCCAGCAAAAGTAATCTTCCTGTTAGTGCTAGTGATAAGCACTCAAGCTCAGTTCCAGGTATCAGCCAATCTCCTTGGGTCTCCCCCGCACTTTGCCAACACCACTGGGCATAAATTCTTCATGCTCAAACATTGCAGCCAGCAATCTGTCATCAGGCTGTTATCAGTACCAGAGACCTGGAAATGCAACCCTTCTGCATCTGTGCAGAACTACCACAGCACTATGGCACATAGATTTCCTTTGGGTCTGCTAGGAAGTTGAACTCCCCTTCTTACTTCATTATCTGGAACAGCAGTATTTGACAAGCACACTGTGACGTTATTTTATGGTGTTAGATCACTATGGAATTTGTCCAAGGTCTCTCCCAAATGTAGCCAGAAGCCAGGTGAGGTTTCACCACACAAAACCATTCTCACTGGGTTGCCACAAGAGAGAAAACAGGTACAAAGAAGGAAAGATTAGTTCAGTTGCTAGATCTAAGGACCAGAGGGGGTTAAACACATGATCAGAAAACTGGATGTGCTCAGGGATCTGTCAGCTAAGAATGAAGAGTCTTTCCTTCATTGCACTCCCAGATTCTCAGGCACCCTGATCCATCTCTTTGGGATGGAGATCCAGACTGCCCACACCTGTCCACAGCACAGCAGAGCTCCCCACATTCCTTTACAATATGTGCAGGTTTCAGAGCACTTCCACTTAGTGCCTCAAAAGGGACACTCACACTAACACTTTCAGGAATTCCTTGCCCTTTTTTTTTTTTTCCATCCTTCTTTAAATGAAAAAAATATTAAACTTCAGAGAAACTGCTCAAATGGCAGCCACAGCAAGGAACTGTTAGACTGAAGAAAATCCATTCAGTGTTCCAAAAAAGGCATTTTTCACTCATGACTGATGTGAGATCAAAATCTACAGATGATCCTTTTGTGAGGTTATGTAGCAACAATAACAGCAGTAGCTCAGAGTCTCCTGCGATACTCTGTCCTTCACCAGCACTATCTCCAAGGTCAGAGGAAATTATTAATGTAGCTAAATTGGCTGTTATTCTGATGTTCTTTTCTGAGTAGGCCCTGTGGTGTCCCTTCCCCAAAACTGTCACTCAGGAAGTTCACTGCCTGTGTGGTATTATTCACACTACTTATCTGTCTTTCTCACATTGAGTGTCACCATGACAGCCAGCAGAACGAGCCAGGAAGAGGCTATGAAACCACATGAGAAAATACTAGACAGAGGGTTTCTCCTGACAATAAAGAGGCTGTCCTGTTGCACATCAATAAATGTTCACCCAGTGAAAGAGGCTTTAAGAAGTTACCTCTTGCTGACCACAAACTCCTGGAGCAGAGCCTCAACTGGCTTATAATCATCTGTAGTGTAAGTTTTTACAGTTCTCCATCCCTGCAGAAACGTGGCTCTTTGCATCTTGAGTTGCAGAACCAAAATTACGCAAAATTCCAGGGAAGAGCTCACTGGCTTATTCCCAAGATTTTGCCAACATCAGTCTTTCTTAAGTATCTGAAGCAAGTCCATTAGCTTTGAGATATTTACATGGCAGTAACTAAGACTGAAAGGCTACCCTGGTAGAGGAAGACAGATGCAATGTTGATTAACTTTGCTTTTAAACCCAAGTTTTTTGTTACAACAGAAGAAAGTGTATCCACAACCTATGAAAGGCAAAGGCTCAACAGGCCCATGATTTTAGTAGTACCCAGGAAAGAGGTTTGCTCTACAGGCATGTCAGTCCAGGGATCTCCTCCCAGGGAGAAGCCTTTCTTGACAATGGTCCTACATAGTGGTGCTTGTTGCAGGACTTGCATGAGGTGAATACTTCCCCAGATCACAGGGAGCCCCTCTCCCTTTCACAAGGACAGCAGAAAGAGGGCAAGCTGTGGGCTAATGCTTATCCTGATAACAAGTACATGTGAAGGGCTCAGCAATCACTTCCTATTATCCCCCTTTCCAGAGCATGCCTATAAAGGTCAAAACGATCCTTCAGTCTGCTTTTCCCGTTACTGGTGGAGCTGGGTCATGAGGGTTTATCTGCATGGAAACTCCTGTTGCCACTGATGGAGGTAGAAGATGGACACAGCTGTCTGGATTCCTCAACAGAGACAGCAGGGCACAGCTTATGCTTTTGTTCACACAAATGTTGCAGGAAAGCCCTGAAGCAAGGGAAGAGAAGACACCTCTAACAGCTGCTCTAGAATAAAGCTGGGCCATGCCTATGTCCAGTCTGCCCGAACCAGGAGGGCTCCCACAGCCACCGAGCCCCAGGCAGGAGAGGACAGGGGAACAGGCCACAGTAGCCCCCATCTGCACTTTTCCAGGACACAAGGTCCATTGACTTGTCTCTCTAAAAGACTCCCTTGGCAGGGGTAGAGAAGCACAATCTACCAGGAGGGCCATGCCTCTGCTCCTCGTGATGTTTAAGCCAGGGTCATATGCCCTAGGCATAAACTGGATTTACATCTGGCCAGTGCACATGAGCAGAGAAGACGTTTTCTTGCTGCATATTCCTCAGGTCTGGCTGCCATCCATATTGGGTGATATGGGCACTCATCACCAATCAAGACAATCTAAACACAGCTTCCCCCTATGCAGACTAGCATGCACAGGAGCTAACAACAGGGAATGGAAAACTGGTCCAGAAAGGAGTGATCAAAACAGAGAAAGTTATGAAACTTCTGCTCACAGAGATGAAACAAAAGGACATGGAAAAAATGAAAAGCAGCTTAGAGGGCATTTCAAAAACTAAGAAATACAAGTTGCAGACTCAAGGCCAGTCATGGAGCTGAAGGTATGTAAACACTGGCGAGCCCAGGGGAAAATGAATTAGCAGGAGAGGATTGCACTTGAAAGTGTACCTGCTGCATATCAACTTGCCTGCCCCAGGGGAGAGCTCAATAAGCCATCAGGCACAACTGTGCAGAGTCTCAGAGCACCACACTATCCAACATTACTCAAATAAACTTCCCTCTGCTCCACTCAGCATCAAAGTCCAACTTGCAAATCAGACCTAGGAGAACTACAATCAAGTGCTACTTTTCAACAGCTGTAAGAATGCAGCCAGACACAATATACTTTCCTCTGGTGAGAGGAAGAAGCCAAGAAGGACCCATTGCACAAGGCAGGAAGCTCAACTCCTAAGGTCTAAGTGATGAGGAAGCAGAGAGATGCATTTCTAACAGTGTTTGTTTCTGCAGGGGAAAACATTTTCTCCTGAGAATCCATTAACTATGCATCCCTGTTGTACAGGCTTCACTCGAGCCCAGGCACTCTTGATTAAAACCTGACAAACATCCAAATCAATACAAAACCAGGATGAAAGATTTTAGAGATCCCTCACATCTAGCAGCTCTCACCAATTTCCCATTAGGAAAGAAAAATGCATCTCCCTTTTCTACTTCTGTTTTTCAGTACCAAGTGACCCCTTCCTTCTGGGATTTATTTAAACAGCTAATGTAAATGCAAGCTCAGCCAGGCCCCAATCCAAAGCTTGTTAAAGTCAGTAGGAAGTCTCCTGCTGGCTGCAGAGCAGCTTTGGACTACACACCAAAACCAGTGGTATTGTCACAGAGGTGATGCTGCTGCAGATCTTTCAACATCCAAAGCAGGTCAGGGCTCTGCAGTGCCAGACTCTACACAGGTGGGCTCCTCTCACATCAAATAACTAACAGGTTGTATAAAAATAGTGAAGAATAATATAGCTTGAGTCTTACCATGCTCCTGACCTGCTCACTTTCTGCCTATATTCTCAGATGTTAATCTTGGTGTAACTGGGATTCAAGCTGTCCTTGCTATAGCACAGTGAAGTCAAAACTGAGATAACAGGAATAGACAATGCTCTCAAGTCGAATATGGCACAATGTACCCATGAAGTGGGACCAATAAGGATGCCAGATGTCCTCAGTCTTGCCTTCTTAACAGGTCCAACTTAAGACTTGTGCTTAGTCAAAACTTGTAGACAGTGTGGACAGGAAGTGAGCACAGCCAGAACTACAGTATGAAGACTCTAAACCACACCAGAGTGTGGAAGGCAGACATGTAAAAGATTAAGGAGAAAATCTCTCCAAGCAAGATAGGGTCAAAATCCCCTAATCTGTTGCTGGAAAGACATTGCAAGTGACTAGTGGGGCTCCTCAGAATGTCTAGCCACTGCAGTGTCAGATTGTAGCTGTTTTCTTAATAAACTGGACAGTGAAAACCAGACTGAGATGCTTTAGCCATTGGTAATTGGTATGAAAACTCAAGCTGCGCTTGAGTCTCTAGTTTCTTTTACTCAGTAAGAGCCCCTTCCCTCTGAACTATGAAAAAAAAAAAAGGAATGAATGTCTGCCACAGACATCTCTGATTTGCTGGATTTAGCATTAAATATTGAGTCTTGAGCCTGCAGTTGGGGTCCAAGAATGTTAAAAATCAGCAAACTCTTCCCCCTCTGCCACTCACCAACCTTCTAACTAGAGAAATTACAATAACAATAAAGGCAACTTAATACACATCTCGAGCTTTACACTCACAGGTTATCCTCTTAGTCGCTCTGAGGCAGAGATGTGAAAGAAGAAAAAACAGAGCATACAGAGCATGCAGAGCACTGGGAAGGTTTGAATCCACCTCCTGTGCAGCCAGCCAACTGCCAGTCATTTATGCAGCACAGTGTCCCGAGATGAGGGGCAGCACCAGCAATAGAGCTGAATCCTGGCCTTCTACCCTGTTCCCAAAGACTCTATAATTCCCAGTCTCAAAGGGCTAAGTCCAGATCCCATTCTTACTGAAAACTCCAAGTTTAGGACAAAGAGTTACAATACCTAGCTTTACTTCCAAGAAAAACATTTTGAACCATCCACATTTTTCACCTGATTCCTGAGCTTAGAAGTTGAAGAACACAAAAACAAAACCCAACAACAATGCATCTCTCAATCAGTCTGTCAATGTACGTTGGTGAGAAGCCAGCAGGGCTTTCTCCTCAGCATCATCTTTATGTAGCATAGCAGCATTCCACCTGCAGCCATACAGCTTTCTAGCTTAATTCCCTGTGTCACTTCAGCTTTGGATGTGGGCCAGTTCTGAGGCAGTCAGCTACAGTCATCTATGAAGATAACCTACTTACCTGCAATGTAAATACATGAGCCTGCGAATTTGACCTTTGTTTTTCTGTAAGCCTTGACACCAGTAAAGTTCAGCACTGACAAGGCAGGGCATCTGCACTTTGAGCATAGCCACACTCAGACACTTCTGCCATACCTGTCCAGCTCTTGCTTTCTGAGCCCATATGGCCTCCTGAGCCAGTCCAGTGCAGAGGCCAAATTCCAGGCATGCTCTGAAAGGATACCAAGGGCTGCAGTACTAGCTACAGAATCTAATTCCATACATTTCCTATGACACAGCATTAATTCCCCTGATCCAGAGAGATTTAGCCCTGCTTGACCTCCCAGGACCTCTGCTTGAGCAGTCCCTTTCAGAGATCTATTTTGTCATCTCCTGTGATTCTGGAGAGGATCTGTGCTCTCCACCACAACACACTTCAGATCTGAGGTCCAGGATGTCAGCTGAGGTCTTCTCCAGAATGTCAGTGGTTCCCATGCAGTTCATACACATAAAGAAGAACAACCGATTGTGAAGATGAAAAGGTTTTGTGTGAGGAAGCCTATTTGAAAGTACAGCAGAAACCTGGACTTCTATCCTGTAGCAACTACTCCCAAGAATCACTGCCTCCTGTGACACTTTCCATGTCAACATTACTGGATTTATTGCTTTCACACTTCTATGCTGCTAGCAAGTAACTGTTGGGTTTTTTTGTGGTGGGGCTGGGAATTTTTTGTTTGGTTGGTTGGGTTTTTTTTCTTTCATTTGTTTTGTTTTGTTTTCCAGTCTCTAACATCTACTGTATCTTTCATGGACAACACAAAAGACATTGCAGAAAACCTATAACCATGTCAGGACTTGCCTGACATAATTCTCTATGTAAAACGTTTCTCTTCCCTTGATTCCCCCAGACTGCATTCCCAGTCACAGGCAGGGACTGTTTTCAAGAGAGGCTGAAGTTTCCTTGAAGAATACAGCACAGAGCCTATCGTAGCTTTTGACAGTGAAAAGCATAAAGAAATAGAAGGAGAAGAACATTCATGTCTAAACAGTGAGAAAGTGCAAAGAACCTGCTCATCCAGAACAGCTAGCCTTCAGGGCTGAGACTCTCGAGTATGAAAAAGGAGAAGCAGCAGGCTCTGCAGTTCTGGCTATTGCTGTGGGAAAGGAAGCCAGAAAGAGAGGAACTCCCTTGTGATGAGTTGGTTCTGGCTCCTAGCATCAGCAGTGTGAGCTGGAACAAGGGAGACTCCCATGTAATGAACATTCTCAGTTGCCAATGGTGAGCAAAGGAGCTTGGAATGAGTGACCTCCCTGTGCAATGAGGTAATACCACCTCATAATAAGAAAAGGCAGGAGAAGCCTTCAAGAATGAGTGATAACCTGCCAGGAGGATATAATAAAAGAGGGCATTTCCCTGTCAGAACAACAGAGCATAGAGGAACTCTCATTAAATCATTAAAGCAGGGCACGCTGCCAAACTGCCCACAGCCCTTTCAGAAACAAGGCTCCACCTTGCAGGCCATCCCAGAAACATGCCTTCTCTAAGACAGGTGGCTCCATCCTGTTCCTTTCCACCCAGCCCTGTCTGCATTTCTGTCATACCTGCAGTGAAAATCTGTGCAGCTACTGCTAGGAAGGCGTCCGACACCACTGTCTCTGAGTGCAGCGAGATGTTCAACTGGCGGGCGATATTCCGGTAGACATTGGGGCGAATGTATTCCAGCTCATCCCCTGGAAATAAACAGTCAGAAGTCAGCAGACAGAAGATATGCTCTCATCATGTAGGATTTCTCTCTATATAGGTGTTCACAGATGCTTAATGAGGGTTGCACAGCTGCTGTAGGAGCACTATGAAGTACGAACCAAGGCTCTTTGTGCATGGAGGGTCCTATTTGGTTTAGGTTTAGAAGGACATGCTGTGTCCTTCTGCACAAGGGTGCTCTGGAGCACCCAGGGGAAGAGCTGTCACAATAGCTTTACATCCCATTGTAACACCCAGATGACTTGTCCTAATCAGAGAGCAACTGACCCTCCTGAAAAATTAATTTAGATGGGGAGTGAAAAATAAGAGAGCTCCTCTCAGAAGTTTGTTATAGGGTCATTAGCTACTGGAACCTAACTCATCTAACTGATCACTGGCACCCAGCACTGCACAGGTAAAGCCCAGCTCTACAGAAATCCCCAAATGAGCTCTCTGGGCCCTTTGTGTGGATGGAATAGCACCACGCAATTCGATGGCAAAAGGAAACCCTGCCAACACATGGTCAGCTCTGATAAGAGGAAACATTACTTGCATGCTCAACAGCTGTTTTCTCCCAGCAGGGAGCACACCGGCTTCCTTGTAAATGTGCTGTAAACAGGGACAGCGCTGCCCACTTTTAGCAGAGAGGGAGCCATGGTAGGCTGGGGTCAGTGGCTGCCGCTGATAGATTTTCAAAAGCAGCGCTTGAAGGCTCCAGAGGAGATCAGGCTTCGGTTGGAGGCACACGTGCTGCTGAAGCAGCACTTGCCCTGCAGTAATGTATCAGGCAGACAAAAGCAGGCAGGGGAAGAAAAGCACAAGAAAGCAGTCCCAGGCTCAGGGAAACTGCCCCAGCAGCACCCAGACCTCTCCAGCAGTATGTTACATTAGTGGCAGTCTTCCAGGTCCATGTTCAGATGCCTAACTGCACGCTTTTCAATGTTTAGAGCAATTTCTTTGCTTCTACTTCCTCCAGTACTCATGGAGGAAAAAGTAGGGCAGACAATTTACACGTGCAGAAGCTCAGTGCAGAGGTGAATGGGCACTTGCCTGGGTCTTGGCCACAGAAGAGACAAGTTCAGATAAACCACACCTCTGACACGTATAGCAGGTTGGTCTGGGATGTCTCATTTGGCCATGCCATTAGGTTTTGCAACTCATTAATTGCACTTATTAGCTGTTAAACCTCATTGAGGTGATGGGCTCTTGCTCCCCCAAGACTGCATGACTGATGCCCAGCACTTCTGTTGGCCCACCAGTCAGTTCATTCTATGTGCAGGATGACTAGAAAATACTCCCATTTCTCGTCTCCATGGGTTTCTCAGCACTATCCCAGACAAAAATCCGGTCTGGATTGTTGCAGTGCTAGTATGCAGCTATGGACTACTGTTCCTGATGGGTGGATGGATAGGACTCTGCTTTGTACTAGTTACAGCAGCAAAAAGAAAGGGATGGGCCATGTGGCAGGTGATGCTTCTGAAACAAACAGAACGGAAACAACTCCTCATCCTAATAAGGAGTACTGCTCACCCTTCTTGTTCCATGGGTACCACATGGCACTCTCTAAACAGATTTGCTCAGAGTGGGTGCCATGTTCCAGGGACTACCAGCCAAATCTTTCCATATGGACATAAACAAGTAACAGGAGAGTCATCCAGAAGACGCCTTCAGATCCAGTCTGCCACCTGCTTGCCCTTTAACATGCTCCTTGCCACCCACAGAAGACCCAGTTGAAAGCAAACAAATCTCAACCCCCAACCCACGCAGAGAAGAAATGGAAGAACAAGAGGGAGCGAGATTGAAAGAAGAACAAAAAACCAAAAAGTCAAAGGCAAAACAATCACTGGAAATAAAACCAGAAGTAAAGTCAGCATAGGAGAGAAAAAAAAAAAAAGAATAAAATTAAAGTGAGTTAGAAGAAACACAGCTATGCCTTAAAAATAAATTTGGGATAATAACAAACAGAAGTAGAAAGAAAGGGGGAAAAGAGATAAGATCAGCTGGGTCCTGAGTTTGTTAGGCCCACCTAAAAGTTACTTCACTAGACTTATTTGAATTTTGGTGTAACTGAATCAGATGCAAATGCTAGTGGTAGTTTCCAAGCCAGATGTGAACTAGTATGCCAGCCTGCAGGCAAAGAGGGATGTTGGAACAAACAGCTAGATTTGAGCTCACAGAAGGCTAAAACCTGAAGCAAAAGGCCAGGCCACTGCCAGCATTCAGGGGGTACTCCTGGTATAAGCACAATCCCAGAGCATGTCTCCATGTAGCAGCTTATGGGCATAACCTTCAAATCACTCTCCCTGCAGCCCCAGCAGTCACCCGGCCATGAGAGGGGCTGGCTAGTTTGGGTACTAAATACCAGGCATCATCAGCCAGCACCAGCTTGCTCCAAAACAAAGCAAGAAATCATTCATCAAGACATGAGTTTAAAGTAAGCAAAGGAAAATTAAACACACTGTCTTTGAAAAGCAGCTTTTATAAAATCTCCAATGCACATGGTGTAAGCAACTACCCCCAAATTATATGTCCTTGCAGCTGGGCAAGCAACTGATAAAGCCCAAGTCTAGAGGTAGCAGTACTCTATGAGATGCCAGCTTGAGTTGCACCACAGCAGCCAAGTCACCTGTGTCTGAAGAGAACACTGCAACACCTGTTAAAATGCCAAGCTGAGAAAGACTACCGAAACTATTGTGAAAACTGTTATACAGATGGACTCTTATGCAGATAAAGTCAGTTTGCTTTTCGGATTTCTTGGACTGCATCATGCTTTTAAGTTGTTACAAGTCCTCAGAAAAAAAAAGTAGCTCTGCAGAAATACTGTTCTGAGCAGTTGGCCAAGGGACTGAGAAAATGCAACTAAAGGAGCTGTTTAAGGAAGATCACCAAAATCAGATCTAAATGCTCAAAGCAGAGAAGAAAAACCTCTGTATCATCACATGAAAAGCCACTTGGTACTCATCAGTTCCAGAAATCTTAGTCTGGTCTGAATTGCTCTGTACAGTTTCAGGTCCCACCCATACCCGCAGAGGGACGTACCTAGTCGCAGCAGTATGGTGGACACCTCAGCCAGCTTACCGCCAGGCACTGGTGCATGGTACTCGGGTTTGCTCCAGCTGACACCAGCTCGAATTAGCCTCGAATTTATGTAGTCTCTGCAGAGAGCCTTGGCTTGGGACACAAGCTCCTTGTCAGTAGGAGACCTGTCAAAAACCTCCATCACCTCTGCAGCAAAGACTGAGGAACGGCGTAGCACTTCCATCCTTGTACTGGTTACAGCAGCTGGAACATACACTTGCTGGAAGGCTGACCCAATGCCTTAGATGAGAATGAGCAGGAACTGTGTAGTAATCATCTGGTCTCCTGGTCTGTCACAGCTCCTAGCAGCTATTCTCAAAAAAAAGAGTTTTTCATTTTACCTGGTGAATAAAAATATCTGTAAGTCCTCTAGCATTGCAAAGATGTAAATCAGAAGCCCAAGTATTATACCTTACAGTTATACTAAAGTCAGTAGCATCATATTTGCAAAACATCTGTCTCGGTGCATCTTACAGGCAAGGGGCAAAGTGTTCTGTCTTTCAGCCACTCTGACTTTCACTGGCATCACAACCCACAAGAAGGGCTGCAGTTTTGAACTATCAAGGTGTTTCCTCTTTTCCAGTTCAGATTCATCAGTCCTAGAATTACCCTTCAGAGAGTCTAGATGGTAAGAGCATGGAAAGGAGTCATAGATTATGTAGACAATCTCAGATTGTTTCAATTAAATTGAGAAAAAAACTTGAATCCCAAATGCCAGCTACAGTAACCTCAACCAGATGTCAACAGATACTCCAGCTCAGTAGGTCATGGATCTTTCTGAAGAAATGGTACTATTGCAAGAACGGGGCTATGGAAGCATTTGAAATGTCTCAGTGGAGACAGTTTACCACATTCTCAGTTCAGATTTTGCTTATGCCACTATTCTCCTTTTCTCTCCCAACCCCCCCACACCCCAACATTCATACTACTTATTGAAAACCTTGATCAATAGCAGAAAGAGCAAAACAGAATTCATCTGTCAATCTGACTTTTTTACCCAGTGCTGCTTTTGAAGCCAGAGTTAGACCAGTCTTTATTCAGATGTTAGTAAATACATTTTTCAGTCCCCAGTTTTAGACATACTTACAATAATGATTTTCAAACAAAATAAAGCCAGTTATTTTTGTTTGTCCCAATGAAAATATATTTACCTCTCATGTTGCACTTTTTCTCCCTCAGTGATTTCTTTCTGGATTTGGTTTCCTGTTTCTTTTGAAGATCTGCATCGATAAACACCTGCTTTAGAATTCACAGGATCCTGTCACACCGCTCTGGAGAGCACCAGTCTGCACTGCCGTGCTGCCCTCGGGGCTCACGCCACTGTCTCCTTCCCCATCTCCGTCAGCCTCTGATCCGGCTGCGCTCCACCGGGATCCTCGGGGCTTGCTCTGCTGCTTTTAAGAGACCCAGGCGGCAGAGGAAAGCTTCTAGCTTTAGCCTTGTAAGGAAGATGAACTAACAGGGAGGTGGGGTTGCTATAGCCAGAGAGCAACGCTTTCCCCTCCCCTTTCTTTTCTCTTAAGGAGGTTCTCTGTTGTTCTACTGCGAGCGCACAGAGGCATCGTTCAAGGACTCGTCTTCGGGATGAGGAGCATCCTACGAGCATAATTTCTGGACCAGATTACCCTATGGAACAGAGAGCGATGGAAGCACTGCTGAAACAGGAAGAGCTATTGGTGAATTCCCACAGTGGCTTTTGCAGAGTCGATGTTGGCCAGTCATTTTCTGACTCGGGGAACTGCAAGCTGTCATACTTCAGTGGTGGGCTAGTCATACCAGTTCCATCCAAAACAATGGAGGTGATTAGCAGAAAGCTACAGCTTAGGGCTAAAGCAAACTGTGCTTGAATTCCCCCAAACTATGAGCAGTCTCATTAAAAAAAGTGAAGTGGGTTTGCTGATGTGAAATAGTTTGTCCAGAATGAATTTTCTGCAGCGACATCTCAGTGTGTTAAGGAAACTAACATATAAAGTTTAAGGAAAACATTTCAATTAGTTGCAAAATACTTAGCATTTAATTTCATTTTCAACTTCTTGTTGTAGTATTTCCACGTTGATGCCACAATGCTCAACTTTTTTTTTCCATTTGTGTGATACCATTTCAACTCAATACACCAAATACAAATGCTGGGTTTTTGTGCTATGATTTGAAACAAAAGATGTTTTAGAAATTGAAGTTCCCTGCAGACAAGAAATTCTACCAGCCCAAACCCAAATTCTCCCCAACAAAAAACAATCTGTAGATTAATGACTGGGTACATGGTATGTTCAAAATACAGACTTTCCAAGAGGAGGTCAGAAGCAAGAAGAAACTGTTGTCATCTCTTGCTTGTCACCTGTGAGAAAAGACTGAGGCAAGTACACCTCTCCAAGGTGTTGATCTCATAAAAACCCCAAGCACAATTTGCACCACTGCCAGTCTCAATACTGAAGGATCTAAAGGAACAAATGAACTGCATGAAAAAGCCTTATTATATGATATATCTAATACTCTGGCCAGCATCCAACACACAACTCCCAGGCTTAACACAAAGCACATGTTTTGGTCTACCATTAACTGGATTGCTGGAAACTGCTTTGCTGCATTGGGAAGGGAGCTGTGGTAAAGCTTCTCTTCCCTCCAGTGACAGATCCCCTTTCTGACCTGGCTTCTTTTGGGAAAGAAGCAGAGTTAAGGAGAGGCATGTGACTGCAGTGGTACTCAGCTAGGGACCCAGACTTAGCTCAATATGGTCATGTTAAATGGCGACAGTGACTGTGCATCTCCAGCACTAGAAGTATTTGCTCAAATATTCTCTTTGAAATTTTTTATCCTCTAGCCTTCCTCAAATTTAAATATATTCGCCCATCCCATAGAAGCTGAAATCAAGACTCCAGAGATCATGTGCTACTGCCCATCCCTAACCCACCCCTTCTCTGCAGAGCACACCTTACAGTCTCCTGGAAAATTCTACTTTTGCCTCTCCAACTTTGATGGCTGAAAAATCATTAAAAATTGTCTTAGCTTCCTGCAGCAGCTGACAACTTGAAACAGTAGTCCTATATAAACTGTCTCTATTCAGTAGGGCTCTGGAACAAAAATGAATGCTTAAATATCATTATTACTTAATTAATGATGTTTCCTGAATTCTGGCAATATGGAAGTGCCACGGTGCCTCCCAGCTCTCTGTGATTGCCAAACCCATCCCATATGCTCCCTGCCCGACTGTCACAGCATGTAGCACCCCCTCAACTTCCACCCTGCAGCAAAGACACAAAAACTCGAAACATGAAGGCTGTGTATAATAAACCAAACTTTGTATATAGAAAAAAACCCAAACCAGTCGTGCATGGCATTCTACCTATATGATTTACACACTAAAAATACAGCTTCACTCTGAAAGATATCTCTGTAAGTAAAAACAGATGAAATCACAGCATACAGCGCTCAGCTGACAGCAAAAGAACAGGGTGTTACATTCCAAGGAACTGTCAGTGTAACCTGAGTACCTTTTCCATAGTATGTTTAGGCTACAACACTTAGAGGCTCCATCTACCCTTGTGGTGAAGAAGTATCAGGAAACAGTGCACAAAGAGCTTGTGTCAACCAAACTCACTGTTCACAGTTTAGCTGTTACTGGCATGACAGTGTTCTGGCTGGAACAACGCACCACAGATCCTGCCTGTCTTAGATGGGGTGACCAAACGAGCTTGGAGCATTCATTTAGTAAAACCAGGGGATCACAAAGATATGACTACATTTTGTAAGTATCTCAAGTGGAAACAAACTCTGGAGAAATCACATCAGCGAGAACACAGCAATAGTCTAGATGTGGACAGCTTATGCTCAATATTAAACAGTTTAACCCTTAGAGGAGTAAGTCTCTGGAAGGGCCTTTTAAAAGTTGCAGTAAAAGCAAAACACCTAGTTAATTGTGAGCACACTGAGCTTATGAAGGGGTCTGCAGTAGCAGGAAAATAACCCTGACTGGCCTAGGAGGTCATTTCCAGCTCTGTGTTCACACAGCCTGGTTACTAGCAGAGGAATTGTTTTGTTTCACCTCACAATGCCAATACCAGCCACTTCACACAGCCTGCAATTCCAGAAGATACTAGACACTAACACATAGATAAAATGATGTAAACCACCTGCTTAGTAAGGGCTCAGAGAAGCAGAGAGAGGCCAGAGACACACAGTTCACAGACAGAGAGCCTGGGAAACAACCCCCAGCCTAGCCCCTGTCTGCTACAAGAGGCAAGTAGATGCTCTGGCATCTCTTCAGAGAGAAGATGCTCTGGCAAAACACCGGCACTGTAAACAGAACAAAGCCTTCTACCAAACCATCCCTGAACCTTCTTCTACATTAATTCACATAGTTGTAACCTGCCTTCTCCTCACAGCCTCTACCTGTCTGATTTTTGCAGCAATACTTCACTTTTGTGTTTGTCAAGTTACCACTTACCAACACAAAAACACCGATGATGTCAGGCTTTAGGCTGTAAAGATATACAGGGAGGCTAGAAGAAACATTTCTTTCTATACAGAAATATTTTTGCCAGCTGCAACAGGAAAACAATACATGGAAGTAGCAGCTTAATGGGACCCAGGCAAAAGATTCGAGGCTTTTTGAACATTTCACTCATTTCTGAAGGGCTCGAATCAAAGCATCCTGAAAGCCAAGCTGTTATTTGTATTACTTGCATGATGGAATCACCCTGGAGCATCTTTCCCAGGGCAGGATGTTGCAGTGCCGAGTGTCATGTGCCAGACCAAAGAGGCTGTGTAACAGTGAACTTATCTTCCACAGCCTTTAGACTGTTCTTCTAATGAAGGTAAAAGTCTAGTAACTTAAAATATGTTAAGT
Source organism: Megaceryle maxima (assembly GCA_024605025.1). NCBI lineage: Eukaryota > Metazoa > Chordata > Aves > Coraciiformes > Cerylidae > Megaceryle > Megaceryle maxima. The sequence goes on along the minus strand of JANHGN010017524.1, from coordinate 61,996 downwards.
TTAGCAATCAATCCGTTACTTGGGCTTCTGACATCGATATCAGTGGCGCCCAATGTTTTCTTCTCTTAACCCACTGCCATGCTCATTACCACTGTTTGTAGACAGTTTCTTTATTAGACAAGGGCAGAACAAGGATATGGTGTAGTCCAGAACTGATGTGCAAACACGCTGAAGGGGAAACTGTAGCATGAATTTAATGTTAGCAAGCAGTGCTATAACTTGAGTCATAGAACATCTCTACTTATATTCCTGAATCTTATTCTGGAAATGTTGTCTGAGAAGAGAAGGCAGCTACTCAAGTAGATACTGAGGAGATACTACTCAGGTATCAAACCAGCAGCTGTCCACTGTAGAACAGCAGATTCTAGCTAAATCTAGGACTTTGATGAGGCTGCGTCATCAGTTTAAGAACCTAAATAGATATAACAGTAGATGTAACTGTTTTGGTTGTTTCCTATCCAGTAATTTGCTTCAAAATGACACATTTTACTGAACAGATCATCTCAGAAGCCAAGATGTGAGAGACACACAGAAGAAATAAGAAATTTTAAGTTGTTCAACAGCTATAGCTTTGTTTTGAAATGCAAATAAAATGTTTACATATCATATCACTAAAACAGAAAAGGCAGAAAACACCTAATGAGGTCACTATCCCCAAGAGAGCAAAGAGGACTCTTCCCTTTCAAGCTCTAACCAACAAAGGCAGAGGATGAGCCTTTGTCTCATTCTAGTGATTGATCAACCACAGGGTTTGGGAATCACTTCCACACAGGATATGAACACATGAGGACAGGTAAGTGCCTCTGACTGCACTGATCTGGAAATCTCAAGACCCTAAAGGGGGTGAGGCACTTCTGCACAGGCTCAGCAGTATTTATGAGCTCTAATGCATTTATCTGCTGCTTCAAGACGTGCTGGGGCACAGACACATCCTATACAGGCAAATGGATTGCTGGATCTGATAACCACAAGGCAGCAGTCTTTACCCTGCACACATCTTCATGCCCTAAACAGGCTTTGAGGGATTCAGACTTAACATTTGCATATCCCGAACGTAACACTACTTTTAATTAAACCCTTACTGACTTTCAGAAAAGCTCTTCAGTCTTAGCCTCTAATGCAGAGCAGGGCAGCAACTATGCTTTTAAAAATCCTGTCTTTTCAAGTTGTCAGACAAGGAGGGTAGGCTGATGTCTCTAGTCTACACCTATCAAATTGAGAGTGCATGATTCCTTCATAGGTAGTTGATAATGCCATGCAGAATTCTGGCCATTATGATGCAGTTCCACCCTGACTGTTACCAAAGTGTTTCTACACACTCAATATACCCCAAGAGTTTGTGGAAGTCCATGCTGATAAAAATTTTCTTCAAGGCTGCTTTAAGATTTACTTCTCTTACTTGTCGGGGCAGTATAGGGCTGGGTTTTTCAGAAGCAGGGGCAGCTAAAGCAACCTTCACCTCCAGTGGCTCATATCCATTCCCAAATTGTCCTTCCTAATTACACTGCTATAATTTTGCATTTGCTGATACTGTGGACCGGTTCAGGGAGCTGGCTGGTTATTTTCATCTGGATGCAATAAACCTTCCCTCCAAACCACATCTGCAGACAGAGTTGCATTAGTACAACCAAGGTACCTACAAGCAGAAGGAAACAATTTCAGTTTTGCCATTAAGACAGATGTCCATGAAAATACAGCACTAGTACTGCTTCTGTGTATAAAAATGCAACTGTGGTGAGCTGGAGCTTCCTAGCCCACTGTAGAAGACCAAGAAATGCTGATAGAAGGTTATCAACAGATCCTTCCATAAGAGCAGTGATTATTCAGGATGTCTGGGTTTCCTGGCACTCTTAAGATGACAGCTTTTCTGACTTCTGAAAAGACTAACTATATATAAAAAAATAATAATCTCTACTTTTTGACACTGAGATATCTCAATCAATCATGTACAATAGCCAGGACAAAAATTATTCTTCTGGCTGAAACATGAGCTTGATCAAGTAGGTGTCCAAAGCAATGTTAACATTCATTGACTTTGAATTCCATCATCTCCCTTACTTTGGAAACCTTTGAGACAAAGTGTTTACGTGACTCTGAAAAGCAGATGGGTGCAGTAGCTGCTCTGAATGTTTGGGATGAGGAGATACATATGCCGACTCCTGCTCAGGGAAAGAAACACCATCACTGTTAGTGGTCCATTCCTAGGCTCTGCAGCACATTCTGGTTATTTCTCCAGGCTCTCATGAAAGATTGGCTACAGGTCTCAAACCACCAGTTTAGCAAGGGCTAGTAAGCTCTTCACACTCTGCTTCTTGCCCAGCCCTCCAGTGTCTCTAGAACTGTGCATTGACATGAGAGAAGCAAATATCTAGCCAGAAGTTAAAAGCCATTGCCAAAGATGCTTGGGGTGGACCCACTTCATTCAAAGTGATTCAAGTCAATTTGAGTCATATGTAAGAAGCAGCAAGCAGGAAATCTTGTTTGAGGTCACTGATTTTAATCTAGGTTTATACTGGCTTCTAAGAGAGGGTAAGTCTCAGACTTGCAGGAATTAAGACCTGTTTGCATCTGAGCACAGCTCAATGCTATGTTTTTATTCTCAGTTATAAAGGGGGAAAGTGATGTGTATTTAGGCAATTCTACAACTGATACAAATCAGAAATCTGAGTGTGTCCAGTGTGTTTTCTACTCAGTAGTATATTTTTACTTCATGTTGCTAGTGTAAGCCCCCTTTAACATTCATACAAATGCAATTAAAAAAAAAAAGAAAAGAAGTCTTTATGTGCTAAATCAAACTAGTAAACATGAAATTAAAAATGTTTTTAGAATGCAGGAAGCACCTGAGACAAATCAAAACCACAACACAGAACAGTTCTTATTCAGCTACTGAACTGAGTCAACTGTTGAAATAAACAAGCAGCTTGAGACTGATAGCCTTTTCTGGGGATAAAATCAAAACTACAGCAAAGTTGCAATCTCAGTTTTTCATAATGAGATAGTTCAGTTTGTAATTTGATTATGAGGAACCAGAGAGGAAAAAAAAAAAAATCTACTATTTATGAATGAAAAATGGCTAAATTAATTACTTTTCACAAAAAGCCCAAAGAACAACCTCAGCATAAGCAATGCTGGTTGCTTATATTTTGCAAGACACATTTCACCCTGCTGTGCTTTACATCACTTCAGAATTTCAACAGATGCTTACAGCTCTAATATTTTTGTTTTACACTAAAGAAAGGCTCAAATTTGACTTGATGGTCTTAAGGGTCTTTTACAACCTAAATGTTTGTATTCTAAATATCTACTTACCTACTTGAATAAACTCTAAGTGAAAACTTGCAGAAAAAGTTCCCTTTAACATTCCAGAAATGTCACCAGAGGAAGATGCACAGGAACAGGCAAGAAGAGTGCAGTATCCCACTTGTATCATACAGGGGAGAAACAACAGCAATACTCTAGCCAGCTTAAATCTGAAGTCTCTCAGCAGCAAGGAGGAGGTAAATTGGTAAAACTAGAATTAGAATAAATGTTTTCAAAGAATGAAGTAGAAATATATAAAGCTACAGTTCTGGGGAAGAGAAGTATCTCATTCAAGTTTCATCTGAAGTGCATAGCTACTTCAGTAACTGCAAGTGAAGGGTTAGTGGTTTCATGGGAGGGAGTCAGTGCTGTTTAGCATCATGCTGTATAGCAAAGACAGTAAGGAATAACATATACACAATCAGATCACACATTCAAGAACAACTGCATCGGAGAGAAGCAAGCAATGTGAGAAACCCTCTCAGACAGTGACCTTTCCACTACCACCAAGACACTGGAAGCAGTTAAGAACATCTCTCACAGCCCTCCTTGAGGAAGACCCACAGCCACTGTGCCATCATGTATGTTTCCCACCAAATGGCTGGTTTTTAAGGGACAGAGGTGCCTCCCCCAGTAGAAGCAGCCAAGTAGGGTAGATGTATGGCATAAATAATTTAACAGACATAGCTTCTTGATTTAAAAGAAGTAGATGATACTCATAGTGAGTTAACAGAGCAAAATCAGCTTCCCCATAGACCTGCACAGGGTCTATGCCCTATTTCTCTGCATATTCCCAAAGCACATTTTCACTCAAGGTCTGATTTCTCATTTCCTGGTAACCCCAGACCAGTTTCTCTGGACAGAAGCCAAAGCAGCACAAAATTTCTTTAGGGCCATAACATATACAGCATTTTGTTAGAACTATCTTTGCAGCAGGTCCATCTCTCAGATAAACTGTATGTCAGCACCCATCCTTTATTGCTCAGTTAAACAGGGCTCCACCCACTCAGCTGCACACAACTTCCAGGGTAGTCAGAAGAGACTATCAGGAAAGCTAAAATCTCTCCAGAGATGACATTAGCCACATGCATTCCTGCCACATCACAGGCGTCTGCAAAAGCCCAGGATTCAGCTTCATCATCTTAAACTGTCTTCTACCACTAACTCAGGAACATGGCTTGGAAGAACAAGAACTCCATGCTCTCAGCTTGGAAGAACCCTACTTCAATTTAGTCACTGTGGGAAGCAAAGGGATGCTGAGCCAATGGGAGAGTCAGCTGCACTATGAGCTTTATGGCTGCAAGCATCACTCACTTATTCCACTTTGCCAGCAGAACTAGGAGATAAAGGGTTTTTCTTTGCTGAACACTCAAGATAGCCTTAAAGGCACAGTATCAGCAGAAAGCAAGCCCCATGGAGTCAATATTGCAAGATTTGTGGCAATATGGTTTTGAAAGCAGGAATGAGACTATTTTGGCTTTAACAGTCTTCTGCAGTCTCCATACAAGCAGGGATCTCACAAAGAGGTATCATCAAAGTGATAAAGTAGATTTCTCCAGTACCAGCTCAGTCTGACCTATCTTGTAAGGGTATGGATTCTTCTTTTAGTTCCCCCTTGCATTCCTCCAAGGAGCAAGGCTTAAGGCCTGGAGCAGTACATTACTGCCAAAACAAAGCAACCACTTTATGCTTATCAGTAGCTGTGATGCACCAAGGTAGAGCAGAACTGATCAACCCCATTCATCACACCAAAGGGAGGAGCAATTTAGGTTTAAAGTACTCTTCACTACTACTTTGCTTTTCTAAATTCAAATAAGATACTGCTGCAATTCAAAACCTTCAGCAAAAAGAAAGGCAAGTTGTGTGAACATCTTTTAAAATTGTCAGCGTAGCTTGCAAGTTCAAGCAGAGACTGTTCTGGCATGAGTTTGAGTAGCATCTGCTATACCAAAGCTCAGTGGGCAAAGCCGGATGCAAGCTTCACAGCAGAGAGCAAAACTGCTGTGAAGTCCAACTCCTGCTTCCCTCTGTACAATGCATTCTTTCTAGGACTTGAAAGCTCTGCTTTGCACTGGGCAAAAGCATATACCTTAGGAAGGTGACAAATTCAAAAGGATCTTCTTGTCAGGAATATAACTTTCCTTCTGTTCTCATAGTCTTACTGCTTAACTGCATAATGCAGCAATAGTGCTCTTCTGCATCACTGATGTCCAGAAGCACAATACAGGAAACCGCTTCAGTCTCTAGGTATTGTAATGGAGCCAGAAATAGCTCATCTCCAAACAAGCTCTGCAGCATTGAGAAAGTTATTCTGTTGCACTTTTTACAGTAAAGTTTTAACCCATCTATTCTGCCAAGTAACTCTACCTTCAGGGAGAGCACAACACCTAGCACACCCTTCAAGGCTAACTGCTGTGCTCCACAGCTGTTTACCACTTCTCCAGGGCTCTGCAGGCTCAAGGTACTTAAGCCATCCCTGCAAATAATGTCCCAGAATGACTCCACAGAGCAGTACAGAAAAAGCTGAGGTGTCAGACCTGATTTCATCCAGCTACGATGTAACCCGGTCACTCAGCAGCTGTTTTTACCTCTCTGCACAGTTATTGTCACCCTCCATGACACACGCTTTACTGTCTGCTGTTTTACTGTCACTGTGCCTGACTTGCCAGTATTGTACCCAGGGTAAACAGGAGCAATGAAACAGACTTGGTCTGGGCCACACAGCATGAAATCTCAAAAGTCCCAGGGTAGAGATCTAGCCACTGGCCACCACAGTCTCCCCACTCCACAGCCAGCCACTCCCTTCTCATTTGCAAGCGAGAGATGCGTGCTTTAAGCCTGAGTGAACAATGGTGAGTTAATGGCTTCGAGCACTGCTTCGTGCTCCGGCATGAAGGGCTGTGGCAGGCAGACAGCGTGACCCACCCAGGAAATGAAAGAGCAACAAGGGAAGGGGGATTTGGCAGGAGCGGGTGCTGCCATGTGCTGCCTTCTGCAGGAGCCTGGGGCTGCAAAGCGTTGTTGCCACCTGGTGGCACAAAGAGCAAAACAGGTTTACTTCTAAAATGATTTACCAGCTCCAAGAGCCATAAAAGCTCCCTGACAGCCTGGTATGTCTGGCAAGGATGCTGGAAGGACTCTCTAGAACAACAACACATGTGGGAGAGGGAAGACAGGGTGGAAAACACTGAGCGGCTGCAGGCTGAGAGAGCAAGCCCCAGGACTTGGACAACAGCACCAGGCTTGTGTCCTTTCTTAAACCCAGATTAGCTGCCACACACACCAGGGACTGGAGGACGTCTCACAGAAGGCCATACAGTACCACTCTGCTCAGTTCTCTGAGGGATGGCCTCTATGACAGGAGTGTCACAAGTTTCTCAAGATACACAGAGAGGTATAAATTTGTGTGGTTTTAATAATTCATACAGAAAAATCTATCGGTGCTTGAATCAGAGACAGACACTTTCTTAGAAGAGTTTCATAAACAAGAGCAAGTAAGATGGAGAGCATTAGATCTCAAGGTCCTTTCCTCGTGGTATGTTTTGGCCATGAATAGTTACAGCTCCAGGCAAGCCTGCAGAGGCACTAGACGCTGTCTACTCACCAGCATTCTTAGCATTTATCAGTTGACTGGGCTCCAGGCTGACTGTCTTTAAGATGTTTTATCACATGTTTTAATCCCTACCCCACCTTTCTGTGTGATCCAAGTAAGTATACAACAGGCAGGGATATGCTGATATAGCTGAAGCACTTTTACCTTCAAGTGAGGAAGCAACTTTGAGGTGTCTCACTGAAAAGTTTCTTGTTCTCAAAAAGCACACAGGGAAGGGCACCAAACAGCAGGCTCAGGACCTCTTATGGTTCACTCAGTGATACCTAGCAAAAAGTAAAGGCTGTGTTACTTTAGAACATTTAAGAACACATCAGTTGAAGTTTCTTTTAACAACTATTTACACTTTTCGCAGGACATAGAAACATGCCCAGGTGTATTTATTGGGCAAAACTTGTAAATGCCTGCATCAAGATTTCTCTTCCATGAGGGAATTACCTGGGTTATCTCAAGGGGTGTCTGTGCCACACTGCCAGCAGAATACAACAGTTTTCTGAAATAATAACTTTTTTATAGAGTGAATTTTGCTATTTTGACCCACTCATCTCCATCAAAAGCTCCAATTCTGTGGGCAGGAACAGAGCAGTACAAAGTCATGCAAAACTTGACTTATTTTTAAGCAGCTTTCAGAATTAAGGTAGAGTTTGGGGGCAGGGGGAAGTTGTTCAACAGAAAAATTAAGTACTATATGTTTTGTCTCCAGCTTTTAACCTATTTTTTCTTTATACTGGATGTTTATCCCTCTGCTTTAACAAAAAGAACAAAAAAGGAGAAGAAAAAAAAACTAAACCATCTTATCCCCTTGAAAATTATACTTTTTAAAAGTTATTTCTCTATTGTGAGAAGAAACCCCAGCAACACACAGAGAGATGTATTTGTATTTTAACCTTATTTCTCTACAGCATCCAGGCTTGGGCAGCCATAAAGCACACACAGACAGCAAATACAGATATTTACATGTGTCTGTATTTGACTTCCCTGCTCATAGCTTTTGACCAGTTTAAGTCAGCTTGGGAAAAGAAGTAGGAACCCCCAAAGCACAAAGTTCCTACAGTTTTGTGATGCAAAAGGTAAGAAGTTAACTAATGCTGCTATGAAAGAAAAGGCTAATTAGCAATGTCAGAACTGGCACAGAATAAGGGTATGGCAGCAAGGCTTGCTCTGCTCCTACAGTTGTCTGCTCCAGCTCCATACCTATTTTCATGCCTATTGGCTTCAGGACCAAAGTAATCCTCCATACCTCCCCAACAGACCCAGGGGATGTCTGCTTACACTGACAGCCAACCAGCCAGAAGACAACACAGCCCTGCTGAAAGCTCCCTTCTCCATAGGCCTGCTTCCCAGGGCCAGATGAAAGCTTCAACCCTAAACAACAAATGACAGACCTTTTGTAAGCCTGGGCATTCCAGCATGTAATTAATTATCTACTGCTTTCCTCTTGCTAAAATACTTCCTCTGTTGCACTTGCTTTTTTAAACACAGACCTCTTGGAGGCAGGGACTGAGTTTCCTTCTGTGGAGATGCAACCCTTAGCGCAGCGTGAAGGTAGCTTCTGGGTGCTGAAGCAACAATTACATCGACACAAATTCTAATATGATTGTTCTATGATTACCCTATAATCCAAATTTCCAATGTTAAAGTAAAATAAATAAAAATTAATAATAATTAAAAAAGAAAGAACTAGACTGCTACAAATTCATCACTGACTGAAAAACAGGGGAGCAAGAAGAGTAAGACACTTTGACTTCCCTTTGGCTCCAGTGATATATCCTGGGAGTGAAAGGGAGGTGGTGATGAACAGAGACATGCCATCAACAGCTGGAGAAGTCAGAGGCTGCTTCTCCAAGGTCGGCAATTTGTTTCTGCATTCCTTTGAGCACATTAATAAATCATCTTTCTGTACAAGAAAGTCACAGAAATAACTGCCTTACAACAGAGCAATCATTTCCAGCCCTATACACACAACTTACCCAAACCAAAGTAAGCAGCTGTGAACTCATATATAGTTTACTTCTAGGTAGCAACCAGACCACAATTCCAACATAACCTCTCCTGCCCATCCATTGACCCTGTTACCACAAGGCAGGCTGCCCAGAGGTCCCAGATGAGAGGAACACTGGCCTGCATTTCAGTCCCTTCTGTCTGCCATGCTTCTGGTCCAGCTCTAAAATTGGCCAGCTTTTGCAATTTCTTTTAAAATGGGCATGCCATGCTTATCGCACATGCTGATCACCCTTATTAAAGACTTACCCTAAATTAAACTGACAAAACAACTGCTACTCCTCCCTGCAGTCATTAGCAGCTCCATGTCACTATTATCCCAACACTCCACCACCCTAAGGACTACAGATGAGGTTAGTGACACAGCTTTTTAGTGCATGTTCAGACTTGGCACATTAATTAACATATTTTTTACGAGGCTTTTTGCCCCCTTGCCTGATGCCAAGAATGAAACTTCATGACTGAATTAATGAGTTTCTGTAACAGGAGGAGCCAAGCCATTGGGACTGAATGATTTGTAAGTAACGTACACAGGGACTCACAATTTATCTTCCTAAGGGGTGGTTTGTGTGTATGCAAACAGGGAATGGTTCATCCCTTGGTCCTTGCTGCAGCTGAACTGGAGCAGAACTCCCTTCTCCTTCCCTTTCCCACTTCACAAGGATGCTTTGATTCCTCTGTCTCTTCCTAGTAATCCTGAGTCAATGTGTTGTGCTGGAATGGGGATGTTTACAAGACATGTTTATGGGTCTAGAAGGCTGGTCCTGCAGGTATAAACTCAAAAATACAAGCAATCCAGGGACCTGACAGGCAAGACATTATCTCCTTACAGGGGTATTTGATACTAGTCCTCTATCTAATTGATATTTTCAATCAAGTACCTCAAAGTGCTACATGGGGTGATCAAGGAGCTGTGAAACAGAGGGATGCAAGAGGGCAGCTCACCGCGGCCAAAACCTCTTCTGTCCATGCAGCAACACACATCACAGGGTTGTTTCTTTCGCTACAGCTCAGCATAAATTCATCATCAGAAGAAAGCACTTAGGACAAACGCTTTGTGGTTTGCAGGCAGCCATACCAGCACTCGGCAAAGCTGGGTCTGGTTTGTTAACCGTGGGGAAGACAATTCCAAGCCCAGATTTAAAGCTGACTGGTAACAGAAGTTGTGAAAATTATTTTTTCCTTTTGGAAAAGCGAATCGGTCATTGACACTGAAGTACGCGGAGAAACAACCAGCCCCGCGGAGAAAGCCCGGGGCGAAGGCCGATGACGAAGCTGTAGTCCCCCGGGGCACGGCGGGATGGCGAACCGCCAGGTTTCCTCAGCCGGGCCCCTCCGCACGGCCGGCGAGGCCCTGGCTCCCCGGCTGCCCCTTGGGGGACCTAGCCCATCGCCTTCACGGCGGGACGGGGCGGGAGAGGCGCGGCCACTGTGACGGGCTGAGGATGGGGCGGCCCGGCGAGCTCCCGGGCGCAGCTCGCTGAGGGCTGGCAAGAGGAACGCCCAGCCTAAGGGATGATGCCGACAGACGGGAAGCGGGCCCGGGAGGACAAAGGAGGGACTGCACCCGCTCCTACCTCCACCAGAGAGCAAAACAAATCCACCCCACTCAGCAAACCCACCGGGAACCGGGAGGGCCTGACCCGCCCCGCCCCAGCAGCCTCCGCGCTAGTGCCCCGCCCAGCCCTCCTCTCCCGCCTCGCCCCCGCCCGCAGCTTGCCGGGCCTCGTAGTCCACGGAGGCCATCCCGACGCCGGCCAACCCCGCACGGGAACTACAAGTCCCGGCAGGCATCGCGGCCATCCCCGCCCCGCCTCCCCCGCCGCACCGTGTTGTTGAGTCCGGCCCGGCCCGGCCCTCCCCTCCCTATCCCTCTCCTAGCGCCCCTGCCCCCCTTCCCCTCCTCCCCCCCCCCCCTCCCTCCGCGGCCGCGCTCGGTGTCCCGGGGCAGCGACAGCGGAACCCGGAGCGACAGGACCCGGCATGGCACCGCGTTGCCCTTCGCGCGGGGTCCGTTGGCCGTAGGTGCGGTGGGCGGCCCGCCCGGGTAGGTCTGGCAGCACCCGGGGCCGGGAGGGCCCCCGGTGGCCGTGCGGAGGGGGGAGGCTGGGGAAGAGACTAGCACGGGTCGTTCTGAGGAGGCCATGATGGGCTGGGGGTTGCATTGAAGGTCTGGGAGAGGGGGGAAGGCTCTGAGGTGTGACGTGGGGTGAAAGGTCACCTGTCAAGGGGCCATGGGGCCACCGTGACAGGAACACTGAGGGTGGCGTGCCGAGGAGCACTGGAGCAGGGAGTTCTGGAGAGGGCTGGGCCGAGGATGCCCAGAGGGAACTGGGTTGAGGCTTTTCGTTGCTGGTGTGGAAGGGAGCTATGTGGAGAGGTTTGCTGAGGAGCACAGGGTCTGGGGGCATAACTGGGGAGTACTGGTGGGGAAGTGCCCAGGGATGGTGTAGGGTTGGGAGAGGAGGAAGAGATGCAGTGGGGAGTTGAGCTTTGTGAGTGTATGTACTGGGGAGAATGGGAGTGGAGGGGTACCCTCAGTGAGAGGATTACTGGCGAGCAGTAGGAGGAACTGAGTGTCTGAGGATAATGATGTAGGCAGTGCTGGGGAAGATGCTGGAAGTGGTAATAATACTGTAATAATAATAATACTATAATACTGGGGAACATGCCGAGGTGATGGTGGGGGAAAATGGTGCCTGAGGTTTTGTCAGTGTTTATCATTAATGTGAAGTTCCTTGATACATCTGGAAGGCATTTCTGTAAAGAACTGAGAAATGAGGTTTTCAAGGAAGGGCTGGCATACTTATAACGAGCTGGTAGGTTCAAGGAGAACTCCAAGTCGAGTGGAAAAAAGAATGCAGGTTTGAATGAGCCAGGCTCTGAGAACCTTGAGTTAGAGCTGTTGTGTTCTTGCTTGTCACAGTTAACCAGTGGATGAGAAAGCATCTCTTTCCCACTGTGCTACGACATCCCAGCCCTCCCTGATTTTGCAAAAGCAGATGTCTGACCATCCTGTAGGCATGGCTCACTTGAGAGAATTTGCTAGCCAGGTAAGTGGTGATTAAAAATTTGTTTGTAAACTCTTATATGAAGAGGAAACATTGTTATGTTTGCTCTTGAAATGGGTTTAAAGAAAATCACTAGAAAATCACATTCTGCCACTCTTACCTCTCTTACATGTGTCTCAGCTTACTCCTCTTAGCTGATAGATTTGAGTCTTACCCTGTGGTCTTGTCCTGACAGTGTAAGGTTGCCAGTCATATAGAAAGGGAATATGGTGGGTGCCTTTCTCTGAAGTTAACTCTGCTTTTGTTAGGGAGACAGAAATCATTGGGAGAAGAGGTCTAGAAATCGTAACAGAAATGCTGTGTGTGCAGAGTGTGCCAGATGTACCTTACTGAAGTGTTTGTAACAGTAGTCTGAGAAAATCGGTGCTTGTAACCGTAATGAACAAGAGATAGTGATACTTGATACTGAACATTTAACTCAGAAGTCTGAGAGCGATGGCAGTCTTGGTGGATGTGTTGTTGTGATGATGTTTCCATAAGAGGAATGTGGGAGGATGATATCATGACTTGGGACTAAAAGCTAAACCACATTAATAGAACTGGTTTTAATCTTCTTCCAAATTTGGTTGTGGGTTAAGTCTGATTATTGGCAGATGTCAATACTGAATGTAGGTCATGTTAAACCATGTTTTGTGAGAATTTTTGGCATTTTCCTGTTCTGCTCCTAGGTGTAGGATTATAATACTAAAAGCTTTAATGATTTGAGATGATGCTTTATCCAAGCCTTTTCTGATGTAAAATGGATTTGCAATGCATCTTAGTTCGCACACTGGCTTTTGCATAAATTGTTTCACCAAAGGGTATAGGAAATGAAATGCAAATGTAGTGCCTGAGTGAGTCATAGTACAAGGAGAGAAATTAAAGGAATAGGAAAAGGTACTGTCTGGTTAAGGCTGAGAACTGAGTTCTGTAGCTACAGAGGAGGTTACTTTGAAGCTTTTCAGTGCACAGCATTTACTAATGAAGCTTATCAGAGTTCCAGTGGTCTCATCTCTGAACTTATTATGCAAATAATAGGACATTAGGAAAAACTTCTTCACTAAAAGGGTTGTTAAGCAGTGGTGTGGTCTTCCCAGGGAGGTGCTGGATTCACCATCCTTGGAGGTATTCAAAAGACATGTAGATAAGGTCCTTAGGGACCTGGTTTAGTGGTGGGATTGGCAGTCTTAGATCAGTGGTTGGACATGATGATCTTAAAGGTCTTTTCCAACAGAAATGATTCTATGAAATGTAAGGCGTTCTCAGATTCTGTCATCCCATGACTGTCTGGTCCTGGAATAGGAAAGCAGTCTGTGTTGTCCATTCCATGGGTCTCTTTAGGAATCCTTGATGGGACATTGTCATCTGTGCAACTGAGGCTTGCTGGTCCAGCAGTAAGAATGGCCTGAAGTTCTGTTCACCAGACTCCAGGGAATGGCGGGAGGTACTGTAAAAATAGAGAGACTAAGATTGGATTGGCATGTCAGAGGCTTGACTTGTCTTTGATTCCCAGATTTGTTGCTGATGTGCAGGGTTACCTTAGGCACACTCCTCGGTTGCTTTACCTCTATGCCTCCATTTCCCCGTCTCAGATGGTTGTCTCTCTCTTTTCTTGGCTGCCCTTTGCTGTGTACATTCAGCACAGTGGGCCTCTGTTTACTGTTGGGAGCTTTATCTGCTAGGTGATGTATTTGCATTACTGTGTTTAAAGCTCTGATCTGAGCTCTGTTTACAGTTTTGTTGTTCCTTATGTGACCTTGAAGAAGCTGTTCAAGTTATCTGGTTAAGTTATGCTTTACTCCATTGAAGCATCTGTGAAGCAAGCTGAGGGTCTCGGACAAATTTATGTATTTCCAAGTGTTGAACACAAGCTTCCTTCTTGTCTGTACTCCAGAATTTCATAACTGTCTCAGGTTTGGTTTAGTAGTTGAAAAGAGCTGTGCACAAATTTCATAGATGGGGCAACTTTCACACATTTCCAAATACAAAAAGCTGATTTCCCCAAAGAAAACATAGTGCCTGCTGCAGATGTCTTTGTTGCTGGCCCAGAGGTTGGTGTGGTTCATGTAATGTGATTAAGTGCTGGATGGGAAGGTGGGGAGGAGATCAGGCAATATAGGAGGTCTGTAGCTGGGGTTTACTAAAACTGACTTCCTCCTTCCACTGTGTTTGGCAGAGGAGAATGATATTTGTTTGGCTGGTTGAAAAGTGCTCTAGTCAGAAGTAACACTAAATGCTGCTGTAGTTCCATATAAACCTTTGGAGGCTGTCAAGCTCCCAGTCACCTTCAGCTCTTAAAGCGTTGTGGCCTTGACAATCTTCTGTTACAGACTTCTCCCATACAGAACAGTGTTTCTGATCCTAACATGTCCTGGACCGAGGAACTCTCATTTCCAAAAGGGCTTAAGCACCTCTCAGTGTGTTATGCAGCAGATGCAGGTGTGACTCTTGGTCATGATGCTGAAAAAGACTCTTTTGAGAGTGAGATCCAGCTGCACACGGCCCAGAGAAAAGACTTTGAACTGTTTTAAAAGGGTATTTTCTTCTCTTCCCAATAAGCAGCTCATCTTTCCAGGTAGTAGCTTTGAAATGAGAGTAGATATTTACCCTTCTCCAGTCTCCTCTCAAAAGCTGTGGGTATCGTGTCTGTGCAGCTGGAGGTGACAGAGCTTCCAAAACCATTCTTTCTTCATGAAGCAGCTGGTGTTATCATCAGGCTTGTCTCGTAACATAATGCAATTGTTAATTCCTGATGTCTGCAGTAAGTTGCCCTATTTTAAAACATGACATCATCAAGTTGTGATGGCAAACACCCCCACACCTGTCATGACAGAGCATCCTTCTTTCCTGTGCTGTGAGATGACATCCTAGAGGGCAGAAATAGAATACATTACTATAGACTGTCCTCATACCTCTCCTTCTCTTCCCTTCCTGCACATACAACCAAGGGGATGCTTTGTGTGCTTTCCCCCCAAAGCCTGTTCATGCCTCACTGAGCCATCTTTAGTGTCTGACTGCTCTCAATGTGGAGAGACAGCAGGAGACGTTTTGCTCCAGAACTACTGTGTAATTGACTTTCAATCAAGCAAAAAGGTACGATGAGGTGACCATCCTTTAAAGGCTTTACACATTGTAGTAGGAGCAGCAGCTGGTCAGATTCTTCAGACTCTGGCCTGGAGCTCCACTTTGCAGCCCTGGTGGATTCTGTGAATGTGGAAGAAAATTAAAAGGTCCCAAGCAAGTGAGCAGCTGCAAAATTGACAGGTGCCAGTAAGCTTCTTTGGGTTATCTATGCTCATTTATGCAGATGTGGTTTGGGTTGGCTAGGATAAAGTTAATTTTCACAAGGAGCTGGGAGGGGCTACAGCCAGGGTAGCCCAGTGAACCAGCCAGTGGAATATTCAATACCATATGGTCCTCCTGCCCACTGTGGTTTGAATAAACTGCAGCTGGGCTAGGGAGAGGTATCTGGGGCAGTAAGCTGTTGTGTTGTATATCATTCATTTTATACATTATTTCATTAATAGTATTGTTATTTCTTCTCTATGTTGTTCTGTTAAACTGTCCTTATCTCAACCCACGGGATTTAACTTTTTCTCCCAATTCTTCCCATCCCATGGGGGGTGGGGGAGGTGAGCAAGCAAGCAGCTTCATGGTGCTTAGTTGTTGGCTATGGTTAAATCACGACAAGGTGTAAAGCATCTCATCTGGATTCTGTTGCTCTCTACCAATTAAGTTTTTCAGGTATGCAGTTCAAGAGCACAGATGTGCACCCAGGATGATTCTCTGACACAAGCTTGACACTGAGATCAATTTGTATTTAGAAAAGGGACATATTGTGCTTGTTGCACCCCTCATTGCAGTGCTCTGTAATTGCAAATGTATTGGTGTAGGTGAGAGTCAGGCTACACAGAATGTGTTCTTCTCCTCCCCTTTCCCCCCTAGCTTGAGCCCCTTGAGTGTGGCAGTGTGCTTCTCTTGTGATGGAGTGGTGCACTCGCATAGCTCTCCATTCCTGGTGTAACCTCCTTTTTCTGTTTGGTTAAGTGCTGAGGCTCAGATGCCCGTCAATCTGAATATCTGCCCATTAGCCTTGAGTTAGCATGTGGCAGCTCGAACAGGAACTTTTTTTAATGTACAAGAACTTTTGAGCAGATGTCCTGCAGACTAGCATAATTTCATCAGTCTTAGTTTGTCATGGGAATTCAGGATTGCTTCCAAGAAAATGCCACGTGGCAATTGTCTTTTGTGGTGTCCCCAGTGCTAGTTCACAAGGTGTTCCACTGGGCAGATATTGACCTACTTGAATCAGGGACGGGCCTGTTTGTTTCCTCTTCCCTGTTTACAGAAAGTGAAAAAAATCTTGAGGAGACTCTGGTCCTGCAGCAGGTGTCCAGGAGACTGTAACCCTGTCTGGAATCACTCTCTACCCCTGTGGACCATACTTGCTCACTAGGTTCTGTATGTTGCTGGGTATGACTTGTGTGATTTTTTTTTTTATTTTTTTTTTATTTTTTTTTTTTTTGGTCAACTCTTGTCAAGAGATGCATGTCCTCAGGCCCTCCATAGAGTCATATTCTTTCTTGCCCTGTCACCTGAGAGCTCTGAAGATCAGTTTTGAGGCAACAGGTACTGAGAAGGTAAATCCAGTACCTACAAACAGCTCCAACCTAATGTGGTGGGCCTGTCCATTCTGCTCATCAGACTTGTATCATTTTCCTGACTCCCTTGGGCAAAATTTCCATGTGCTTGTCAGGAAGGTTTGTCTCTTTCACTGCCTCTACCTGAACTGCTTTGTTCTGCAGAAAGCAGGATAATCTAATATCAAGTATGGAAGCTTGTTTACAAAGCTGCCTGGGATTACAGAGCCTGATACATAAAATGGTGTTTGTCCCAAAGCTGCCTGCAGTAGACAGTGCTGTCACATTTGATGTCTTGTTCTTTGATGTACCATGACTGAGGAGGGGACCAGTATCTTACATCTTGACATTTCTTTTCTCATGGAAAAATTACTTACATAGGAGAGATGGAAGGTTCTCTTGCATGGTTGCTTCCCTGAAGGGTTCATGTGGATAGTGTTTTCTTTACCAGCTGAGCCAGGTGCTTCTAGGAACTTAACCTCTTTCTCTCTTTTCTCCTTGATGTGTGTGAGTGGCATTTTTACAGTGCAGTAGGTGACTGTGAAAGGCAACCTCTGGGTCATCTTGTTGCCACTTCCTGTAAGTTGGCCAAGAAGTGGAATCTGCTTCTGGCCTTCTGTGAGCCTGCACTAGCCAGACTGTTCTCTTTGTGCTGCAGTTGTCATTCTCCTGGTGTCTGCTGGCATTTCTCAAGTTCAAATCCTCTTCCTTTCCCCATCTCCCTCTCTCCAGTCCCTGTTAGGTATCCCTAGTTCCTTTCACTTCTGTGTATCCCCTCCAGTCTGTTTCGACTGCTTTTATTCAAAGTACAGCCTGTTTGGGTGTTGCCATGGAAGCACTGGGATATTTGGTTATCTTTCTGTATCTTCACCTGGAATGCACATGGAAATCCTGTTGAGTGAGCTGACTGTAAAGCTTACTCCATATAGTAATGCACTGGGCACAGAAGGCAAACAACTTGTAATGACTGGCTGGCTTAATCATTAAGCAGCACCTAGGGCTGCTCAGTGATGACCTGCTGCTAGAACCTGGTGATAGATAGAAAAATGCAGCTGCTCTGTTCTCAGATAACATCTCTGCCAGCTCAAGGCCCTTGCAAAGGAGTGGTCCCTCTGGGTGACGTGTTGGAGGTGAGTCTGAGAAGTTCTGGGTGTGGAACAGCTTTAACAACTTGGCTGTTTCCTGTAGGTCAGGCCATATTTTCCAGATCTATTTTTTTTAAAAAACTAGACCTACTTTTTAAAAAAGGAAGAAAAACTAATCACAAAATGCCTTTTAACAGCATGAAGCACAGCAGGACTTCCTGGTCTGCAGTTGGACAATGAAATAGCATCAGAAAAATCTGATTTTTTCCCTTTCTCATCCATACACATCCTAATATAAAGAGTTAACTTTGAAGCTGCTGTTAGTATTTCTCCAATGATTGATGATCATGTTAGTAGCTTCCCAGTTGATGTGCTTATCAAATGAGGGAGATGCTATCTGCTTTTGCATCTGGGTGTGCCAGCCAGAGGAGAGGCTGTTCCAGAAAAGGAGTCTGCAGATGGAGTGTCCATTTATCTCTTCTGTCTCCTCTGAGGTAGGCAGGTGTCTGGCCTCCTTGCTGTTGACCTTCCAGAAGATGTGAAGATACCTCTGCAAACATCTGAAGAGAGTTGGGCTGAGTGCTGCCTGGAAATTGGACTACAGTAGATAAGACAGCTTATGTGAACTGGTTGTCTATATTACCGGAGTATTTCACCCTCCATACAAGTAGGGAAAGGTGCAAATCTTCAGTATCATTCCAATCTTTGAATGCAGGAAGGCAGACTAGGGAAACATCCTTGTGAACTTTCTGTGGCCTCTGGCTTGTGCCCATATTCTCATCCGGATCTTCAGAAGAAGGTTGGTTGTGGTACCCCTTGCCTGCCTTTTTATTCAAATGTGAACAAGTGCTTGCTCATGGAGCTGCTTTGGCACCAGCTTAGTGCCTGCAGTTGAGCAATCCTGCCCCACAGGAGCTGACACTTTCTGTAGAGATACTTGCTGACATTCTCCTTATGGGCTTCTCTCCCCTTCCTCCCTCACTACAGCCTGCAGGGGCAGAAAGCTCTCTATAAAAGGACTCTTCAATTCTTCTCATCTTGGATATATTCTGTGTCAAGTTTGTCAAGTTTCTCAGCATGTGGAGGACTTTAGGATTTTAGGAGTTTGGGGTAAATTAAACAACGCAGTAGATGCGTAGATAGGGAGATGAGCTGCATGGGTGTGAATGGTGCTCTGCAGGCTGCCATGGGACTTCATGGACTTTTCCCATCTCTCTTTCTGATTTAGCACTCCAGGGTGGATCCCGAGGAGCTGTTCACCAAGCTGGAGCGGATTGGCAAAGGATCGTTTGGTGAGGTATATAAGGGGATCGACAACCGCACCAAGGAGGTGGTTGCTATCAAGATCATTGATCTGGAGGAGGCTGAGGATGAAATTGAGGACATTCAGCAAGAGATTACAGTGCTCAGCCAGTGTGATAGTCCCTACATCACCCGGTACTATGGCTCCTACTTGAAGGTAGGGCAAAGCCATGGCAATTCTCTTGACAGCAGTTTGGGAATGGGGTTGGCTTCTCTATGGGTGCTGCAGCTGATGGTGGCATAAGCACTAAAAGGTGTCCCATCTGTGAATGTCAGTGTGGCAACAGGAGCATCAGTGGCTCTGCTCGCTGCATTTATGTGACCTTAGTAGGAGGCTGGGCTTTAAGGTACTTGCAAAGCACGTGGAAATGAAGTGCTGGGTACAGTGTGGCCCCCCCAAGAGCAAGGCAATTCACTGGAGAGAAAATTATTTGTTGAAGAGGCTGACTTCTCCCCAGTTAGATTATTCTTGAAACAAAGTTTGTGAAATACTTTTCCAAAATACCACAGTCTTAGGGTATTACCACTGGGGCCTTTATGCTTCTAGAAAGAAGTTTTAAACTGTACTTTCTGATCTTATGATCATCATTTCATCAGAACAGAAACTGAGTCTGGAGGAGTGCTGATACTGGTTCTGTTGAGAACAGGTTCAGGAATCCCCAATGGAAGCTGCTAGTAGTTATGAAGTGGCCTCTGCATGCTCGCTGCTGGAGGTGTATATAACACTAGATCTGTAGCAAACAGTTCCTGAGGTCTTTGGATCCTGATTATTTCTTACATATTTTTCAAAGGCCATAATGCATTTTCTCAGCTGCCTTCTGAAAACACTAAGGAAGCTGTAATTTTATGCTGCTAATCTCCTACCAGGACCCTGTGAACCTCAGTCCAGAAATACCTTCTCTGAGGAGGCAGAGGGTGTCTTGATGATTGTACCCTTCAAGACAGCAGTCCTCTTAAGGAAATCAAAGGCTGCAAAGCTCCCCTGTCATTGTCAAGAAGATGTACTAGATCTGTCGGGAGTGATGTTAAATGTCTCCAACCAGAGAATATGTTTATCTTTGTGCCTGTGTAGTATGGTGTCTGTAGGGGCACTAAGCTTGCTCAGCTAAAACCACAGACCAAGGGAAAGAAATGTACTGGGAGCAGGTCTACTGCTATAATGCTGTATCAGGAGGAAAGGGGGAGCTGGGAGCTCCCTCCTCAAGCCTCTGAGAGCTGCAGTGTGCAGCATCTCTTGGATTGCATATGAGGCTACTCATGTGTCTTGCTGTCTTTGGGCTGTGTCACTTTTCTACCTGCTTTTATTACTGTCTTTGCTCTTGATTTGTGCTCTGGCTTGCAGGGCACTAAACTGTGGATAATCATGGAGTACCTAGGAGGAGGTTCAGCCCTGGATTTGGTAAGCACGTGGTAAGGTCTGGACCACAAAAAACATTGTCTGGAGCCTTAGTTTGTGAAATGTCTGTAAGCCAGGCAACACTCGTTTGCCACATACCATCTCTTTGACAGCCCTGTGCCTGAAGTGTAGGCAGTGCAGGACAGACCTGTTGGTTATGCGTATCTCAGGACAGAGGACAAGTTTGCATGGAGCTCAGCTGTCAAAGCACTGTTCTCCAGCATATTCTGCAGCTATACAATGGGAAGAGCCAGTGAACTGAAATGGGACAACAGCCAGAGGTTTTTGAGCAGTATGAATCCATACTTCACCTAATAAGAGTTCACAGTATTGTTCAGTGCTTGCAGGGCATCAGGCTCAGCAGGGACCCAATCTATGATCAGGATTCTCAGGTATTTGATAATACAAGTGAGGTTTAACATGTTACCTCAGATTCCAAGGAAATACAAATGCAGAATAAAGGGGCAAAGTTCTGTTGTACTGTATTCTGTCACAAGATTTTTATTTCCTCCTTAGGACAAGAAAGAATGTTTTTCCAGAGCAGTAACTAAGGTCATGTAGTGAAAACTGTTGAGCCTGCCCTGACTTGGAGGAAGGGTGTAGTGGGGGAGCTGTCATCAGCGGAAGTCATCTTGGTATCAGAACCTCAACTGTTGCACTGGGAAGGCAGGACTTGTTCAGAGAACTGATGGAAAGGAGAAGAGCTTTGATACAGTACTCCACAACCAGAGGGTAGAAGTTGTCTCTGGGCTGTTGTAGTGGCTGAAATTCAGTTCTTGCATGCCAGCAGAGAGACTTGAACAAGAGAAACTGTTAAGATGTTCTGTTAACCAATGTATTTCTAGGTGAAAGTGAGGGATGAGCATCCTGCTGTTTATCTGGGAAGACTTTAACAGACTAACAGAGAATTTCCCCCTGAGATTTTCCATTTAATGTGGCCAGGTGCAAAGTCCAGCATTGTGCTTGTACAGTGTGCACCAGGCATGCAGTAGGTGCTTTCTGCTGAATATTGCCTGCTTGGCCAAGGTTTCCAAGTAACAAACTGAGACGCTTGAAAATCCAAGGCATCAGTCACCCTCCTTTAATTCATCTTTCTGCCCTTTATCAGTTGAAGCCGGGACCCCTTGAGGAGACTTACATAGCTACTATACTGAGAGAAATCCTAAAAGGTTTGGATTATCTACACTCTGAGAGGAAGATCCACAGGGACATCAAAGGTAAGAGTGGAGACCTCATCCCTTTTTCTTGCAAGGGATGTTACTAACATAGATTCAGAAATAGTATACAGTAGTATTCTGAGAGGTTTTGAAGACTGTTTCCTGTTGGGTTTCTTGTTTCTGAATCTGATGCTTGTTATTTTATTGCAACTCATGTTTTTCATGTTTTTAGGGTTTAGAGTAATGGGATCTGTAGCTCTTCTCTGGCACTTGTAGTTAGGACAGGCAGGGGGCTGATGCAAAAGGGTCAATGAAAGGCATGCTCAAATATCAGCTGACTCAGTTATGGCTGGAGAACTGGTTTACTGCTGGACCCCAAGGCGTGTGTATGCTGGTTGTCACAGTTATAACTTAACTGTGAAGGTGAGCTGTCCTCACGTGGGGTTCACAGCCCTAGCATATCAGAACAGCTTGTGTCAGCTTATCCTGTTACTGGTTTTTATAGTTACTGGCTGTATGCAGTGTAGAGAGACCTGGCATCTGCCTCCCAAAGAGCAGTCTCACAGCGAGCACAGAGCATCAAAGGACAGCGGGAGGGCTGGAGGACAGTGCTGTGGAGATGTGGTCCGTGTTGGATGCTCACTGCTCTGACCTTCTGCAGGAGGAGATGTGAAAGATCAGAGCAGAGAAACCTCATGCAGAAAGATAGGTAGAAAAGATTCTATTGCCTGTGTGAGACTACACATTTCTAGTCCTGCAAGCCATGCAAGGCTGTTGGCCACCAGCAGGGTGGAGATATGCTGAAAGTTTGTAGGTAGAGTCCTTCTCAGCATGGGATCTCCTACAAAAAAAACCCTGTCCCAAAACACGAGCAATGTCACCGTCTTAAGCTGAGTGAGGGGGAAGCAGTACAAGACCAGGACTCGTGAAACCTTTTAGAAGGATCTGCTATTTAACCTGTGCTGAATGCTGCTCTGAAAAAAATCAAGACCATTTAAGGTATCTCAGGCCATGCTGCCCTCTCTTCTTTGTGCAGCCTGGAGTCACATCTAGTTGATTGTGTGGCACGTCACATCTACTTCTTGCTGCTACCCTAGAAATACTCCCCTTCTGATCCAGCCAAGTGTATGAACTTGCTCTGTGTTACCCAGCAGGTGTCAGAGCATGGGAATGAGTCTGAGGCTGAAAATCTGAGCTGCAGATTTTCACTGGGGCAACCAGGGGATGTCACAGGAGGTCCATTCTCAGTATTCAGTTCTGCATGGGCTGGCAATGATTCAGATACCAGTGGACTTACAGCTTTTTTGTGTGAACAGCTGCCAATGTGCTACTTTCGGAACAAGGAGATGTGAAACTGGCTGACTTTGGGGTGGCTGGACAGTTGACAGACACACAAATCAAGAGAAACACCTTCGTCGGGACTCCATTCTGGATGGCACCAGAGGTGATCAAACAGTCTGCTTATGATTTCAAGGTGAGCTAGGAGCAAAAGGATTGCTATTTGGTGTTACTGTATGTGAAATGGAGCTTGGGATAATTGGAAGTGCTGCTTATTTCAAGTATGAAACTTTCCTATTGTGGGTCGGGGTCTATTGGAGAACTTTGTTTATGAGACTTGACACACCGTATCTGATTTCATGTGATCAGCCCTTTGGCTGTGCTATAGTTGCATGCTTCCATGTTGTAGTATTGCTCCTTGCTCTTCTGTGCTGTCAGTGTTCTTGCTCTTTCAGGCAGATATCTGGTCCCTTGGAATTACAGCCATTGAACTAGCAAAGGGAGAGCCTCCAAATTCTGACTTGCATCCTATGAGGGTTCTCTTCCTGATCCCCAAAAATAACCCTCCAACGCTTGAGGGTCACCACAGCAAACCCTTCAAGGAGTTTGTGGAAGCCTGCCTCAATAAGGACCCGAGATTTGTGAGTATTGCTGTCTACCTGTTAATTTGGGTACTGTATTGCAGAGATCAAAGATTTAATTAGCAAGAAGACCTTTTTGATCCAAGGCTCCTGGAGAAAAGAAATACAGAGCTTGCAGTATGGATGGGCAAGCCTGGCAAGAGCTGAAGTCAGTGCACTTGCACGTTTAGTGTATAGAGATGGTTAGATGTAGCATGCTTTCCTTATTTGCTCCAGAGGCCGACAGCTAAAGAGTTGCTAAAGCACAAGTTCATCACACGCTACACCAAGAAAACCTCATTCCTAATGGAGCTGATAGATCGATTCAAGCGCTGGAAGTCGGAGGGCCATGGAGAAGATTCCAGTTCTGGTGATTCTGATATGTACGTACATGCTCTGCATGGAGAGGTGCCCATGCTATACCCTGCATGCCCTTGGGTAGCCTGGTGCAAACAGCTTAGGTCCTCTTCCTCACCTGGGCTGGAGATCTTATGGTAGCTCTGTGAGACCTGTGAGCAGGTGACTGCTGCCTGAAGAAACAGGTTGTTTCCTGCTCAGTGGGATTAAACTATGGAGCCTCTTTGCCAAGTGTAAGGAATCAGAAGTACTAACAAGAAATGTTGAGTTTGTGCATAACTAGTAAAACAAGGCTCTTTTGCCTGTATTTTCTGCATATTTGGTTAAATACAAGAGCTACGGGCTTTATTAACTGTGGCAACAGCTGTGTATATGTGTTTGTGTGCTACTACTGATGTGGAGGATAGTGAGGCTATGAGCCGTATGTGACGAGAGAGCACTTTGTTGCCAGGCTCGTGTCGCAGAGCTTCTCTTCACCTGTACTGGTAGGGACTCAAGTGACCAATGACTCTGGGAAGTTGGCTTGCAAAGCCTGGCCCCTCAGATTGTGAATTTGGATTGTCTTGAAATTCTCAGAAATTTAACTAGCACTAGACAGTGCTAGTCTTCAAGGTGACTAGAGAGAAAGGTGGTTGTGGTGACCTGCAAACATGGTGTAGCACTTACCTCAGGTCTCTATGGTGCTGTATATGGGCTGTACAGACTGGAGCAGTTTCTCTTCAGGATTTTTTTTCTGGGATAGGAAAATGCCTGGAGCCCTGTGGTGATACAAGTGTCAGGTTGAGGAGAGCTTGTGACTATGGGAATGCATGGGTAGAACATCCAGTGTATGGAGCTGAGGCTTTGTCTTGACCTCCCCCTTTTCATTTGCAGTGATGGAGATACAGAGGATGGAGACCAGGGTCCAATCTGGACATTCCCACCAACTATACGCCCCAACTCCTTGAGCAAGCTGCACAAAGGAATGGCTTTTCATGGTTCCCAGAAGGTCTGTTTGTTATCTGTTCTTTCAGGAGTGGTCTGAACTAACACAAGCTTTTGAGGGTCTCGGGGAAGCTACCAGTCACTCATGTTGTGTCTAAAATTGACTTTAGTATCAAGGGCTAGTGCCCCAGAGTTGCCTCTTCCATATTGTCAAAGTACTGCAGTTTGTGGCTTTCCTGAGACCTGGTGAGGTGACTGCTGTGGAGGTGCTGTGAATTTACCAAAGTATTAGTAATCTGTGTGCCATGGGAGCCTTTGCCTGCTCTTGTAACTTATTTTTCTGTTGCTTTCTAGCCTCCTGAACCCATCAAGAGGCAACCACGGTCACAGTGTCTTTCCACACTTGTTCACCCAGTTTTTGGGGAGGTGAGTAGAACCTTCTTGATGTTTGTGGTAGTTGGAGATGAATGGATACCTGACATGGATAACTAAATGGGAAGGATTTGGAGAAGGAAGGTGTGGTGAAGTATCTAGTAGTTAAGGGACTGTGAAGCATTTGTGTCTCTGTTCAGAGGTCTATATCCTATGTTAGGAAGGTATGTTCCTGGAGTGTCCTCTCTGATACACTTGTGTTTCTAGAAGCATAGCATTACCGTGTTGTCTTCTGGTGAGGATAAGGTAGAGGAGTACTCGTTTCTTATCTGTATCTTAAGCTTGATAATGCCTAGGCAACTGTGGACTCTGATGTCCCTGGCCTCTGCAGCTCCTGTTAGGGCAGACAGGCATTTGGGCCTGTTGCCTGCTCTTGTGCTATAAGCTGCTGTCTGCAGCAGTCACCAAGGGGAATGTGGATGGATTAGAGCAGGAGTTGGCTTTGCCAGCTACTAAACAATCTTCTTGCTTTATACACATGTGCTATTGCTAGCTTGCTGAGGCCAGGGAATTACCTATCATGTGGCATGTGGAAGGTAGACGGAGAAAATGCATTTGGAAAATCCAGTCTGTTTCCCTACCTTGTGTTCTGGGTGGGGATATGGAGTTGAGGTAAAAGTTACCATTAATTATGGGATAGTGTCTGTATTGGCAGAGATGCTTCCAGCTGAGTGATGTTTTAAGGTAGGAGAAGAGGACAATAATCATAAGGGGGCTACTGGCTACAGGCTTCAGTTGCTGTTTCTGGCAGGAGTGTAGGAAAGGAGGTTCTGCCTCAGAGGAAATGGCTTACACAGTCACTGTGTGTTAGAGTTCTTTTCTTGGTGTGCTGGGTCACAGAGACTGTTCCTGTGGTCCTGGTGTCCTGCTCTCTTCTGAATCTTGATGCTGTTCCAGGAGTGGCCCATCAGAAAGCTGTCATTTTTCAGGGATACTTTCTGAATGTAAATCTTTCTTCTCTGGTCTTGTGCTATGTGGAAAGAGGATTTGCTGCAGGGCAGGAAGCGGAGGTCCTTCTAAAAAGCAGGTTCTTGAGAGAGCACGGCTTTGGAAATTGGGAGTTTATCTAACCAGCCTCTTCTGAACTCCACTGGGCTTGGCTTCCAGAGATCAGAACATGAGGCAGATGGTTTGGGTCTTGTAGGCCTAGAGCTATGAGATAAAAACAGATAAAAATAGTGTTGATTTCTGATGCAGGCCATTTGGTTGTCCCGCATAATCACTGACATCTGGTTCTGTTTAAGAGCCTTCTGGGGGAGGGGGTGCTCAGAGCTGTGAGTTCTCCAAACCATTGAGTGCATCTTCATGTTTCTCCTTACCAACTTTGCTGCACCAGTTCTAGGCAGGAAGTATCTTCTTGGACCTTTAATTTCTGCTAGCTTGACTTCCTTACCCCAGATTTGCTGATCCTCCTTTCCATTGATTAGACTTCCCTGCTGGCTCTGCTGATCCCACTCATCAAAATCAGGTGTAGGGAAGGTTCTGGGCAATCTCTGAAATAATCTGGCTGCTTTGTGCAGCAGCAAGGGTCAGGAAGAAAACTTTCATCCAAGTAGAAAATCTTCTTCACTGGTGATTGCACACGTTGTTCTATTCAGTTCTACTTTTCTATCAACAGCAGACTTGCTCCTTCTCACTGTTGTGTTATTGCCTTTTAGACCTGCTAGGTTTCAATCAGCCCATTTATAGGAAGAGGTGGTGCTGTTCGTAATATTTTATGTGTCTTAGCTACATCTGTATTACTGGATGCTAATGTTGAAAAGACCCACAGTGGGGAACTGGAAATCTGGAAACTTCTCTGACCTTTCTGGGGCAGGGAGGAAAGGTAAGGTACTTGGGCCTGGAGGTCCAAGCAGTGAGTAAAAGCCAACTTCTAAGATGTTGTGCAGTACAGTTCTCTAACCCCCTGCTAAACCTCCAGAAAGCTGTTCTGCAGTGGACAGTGACAAGATAACACAGACAGCTTGTATCACAGGCTGTTGGGGAAACTAAAGGTCAGTGGCTTGGCATCAAAGGCTGATGATAAACTGGCAACTTAACTACAGGACAGACGCCGTGTCCCACTTTAAGGTGAACAGTTGTTGATCAGATAGACATCAAATCAAATCGTTGGCTTTAGCATGACAACTATTTTTGGCCTAAGAAATCTGTATCCTTGATGTGTAATTGAGTTGCCCTTCATACCCCCTGCCACTTCTGAATGAGCAGAGGCATGTGTGTGTTGTTTCCACAGCCGAGGCTTTGTGTTAGTGAGCAATTACCCCACTGAAGAGGCAGCGGTTCTTTTTGGCTAGAAACCATTTGTTTCCAGCAGGGGACTTGGGGGACAGGGAAGGCTGCAGCTGGGGATTAGTATTCACATTGTTCTGCTTTCTGGACCACGGAGAAAAGGTGGGCTCCAACAACTAGAGAGGCTGATCCTAGAATTGCAGGCAAAGAACTGTGAGGCTTACGTAAAGCTCTTCGATCAGCATAGCCTAATGTGAGCTTAATTGAACTGGACAGTGGTTAGCTGGCAGACATTGGTTGTTCAACAAAAGGTTTTGATTTTTGTTCAGCTCATTGAGTAAAGATATGCACTAGAAAAGGGGCTGCTGCATGAGCTGCTTGTGTGAAGGAGGTGGGGAAATGCTGCAGAGGATGTGACTGTGGGTTTTCCAGTGAGAGACTCCTTCAGGCTCAGTATTAGTGACCTGTTTCAAAGGCGTTCCTTAATGACAGAGGTTTATTTCAATTTAACAGTTCAAACCATGTGCAAGTAGACTTGTGGCTCATGAGGCTTAGTCAGGGATTTCTAATCACAACAGATGGAAACTGAAGCTTTTCACCTGCTGCACATGGAGGTCTTGGTGCATGGCCTTCATTCCTCTGTCCCCCTGGGGTATGCTCTCTCTTGGGGAGGAATGTTGGATGCCAAGTGGCTCAGGTTCTGTAGTGTAGCAGTAGTCTGCTTCAGCTTCACAATCCCTAGAAGCAACTGAAACTTTTTTGTGCTTATTAGAAAGTGGCAGTGACTAACTCCTGGTGTTATGATGTCTTCTGCCCTACGTGTCTGCAAGCCTTTGTGTGCATCTGGGTGCTATGCTGTTGTTAACAGCAAAGGTGACTGTACTGTCTCAGGTGCAGCTGGAGTTCTGTTACTACTTAAGGCTTTTCAGGGCAGTGTTCCATTTCTGCTATAATTCAGTTTAAGAGTATATCAGCACCCATTAAGGACTTGATTTCTATTAGTACCTGGAGGAAAGTCTGAACTCCAAACATTGGACTTCTATCTTCCTGACCTACAAAAAGAGACCTTCTCTACCTTTTTAAGAAGAATATGGGTGGCCTCCTGCACCCTTGTGGAGTCATACTGCAAGAGAAAGGGCCTTAATGTCTGTACTGCACTTGACCAGTGCTTTCTGCATTGACTTAAGGAACTAATGCAGCTTCTGCTTTACTGTTTCAGCTTAAAGATAAGCACAAGCAGACTGGAGGCAATGTGGGGGCTATGGAGGAGCTGGAGAATGCCTTCAGCTTGGCTGAGGAGTCCTGCCCAGGCATCTCTGACAAACTGATAGCACACATGGTGGAGCGGGTACAAAGGTGAGTATCCTCTAGAGTGTAAGCTGAGTTGGAGCTGGCAGTGAACCCAACCGTTCTCATACTCTATAGCTATGGTAAAGGTCAGTGCGGAGTAGTCAAGACACCCAAAAAGTGAATATTGATGATGCCTGACCTGATAGTCTCTAAGTAAGTCACTTCTTTTAACTGCCTTTCATTTATTGGAAGCAGTTCTTCCTGCCTCAGAAGCCCCCTCTCACACTGAACAGGTTTCTGTAGCATAGATGAATGCTGAAGAGCACTGAAGGATGCTGCTGTTCACCTTCATCTTGCATATATATGCGTATGGGTGACATCCTACTGGTCCTATTACCCAGGTAGCAAGGAGTATGCAAAATGTTATTGGAATTGCTTCTGGAAGAGTGAATATCTGTTTCATCACAAGGAACGCTTTATAGTACTACGTGTAGCCAGTCACTCTGCTTGCACAGCTTCAGGTAGCAGGAAAATGTATTTTTCCTGAAGTGAATTACTTATTAAGCCAGTGAAGGAGTACAGTCTGATAGAATTACATTCTTCACTGCTCATCAAACTCGTCTTTACTAATGGCACCAAGTTCAGTCAGATCCACGTGTTGTAGGCCAGAGTGTCAGATCCTGACCACAGGTTTTTCAGGCTTTAGTTAACGCTAATTTGGCTTTTCTCCCTTTCATAACAGGCCACCCTAAATCTCACCCTTTCCTCACCAGATGAGGAACTTTACTTACAGCCTTCTAACCAGTGAGGGGCCAAATGTTAAGTATTTTGCTATACATGTTACCAAATGAGCCATTCTGTGCTTTGGTTGCTACTGTAAATACAATCCAAACTTTATAGTCTTGAACTTGGCCTTTCTAAGCATTTCTTTTTCATGGGTTTAAGCTGGTGTAGTTCATGCCTTGTAGCTCAAGTATCTGTTGAATGCTGTCAAGCAAACAAATCCCTTAGATGCTAAGGACTGAAAATACTTGCCATCATTGAAGGCTTCTTGTCACTACATCATTCAGTCTTTCAAACAAACGTGCTATGGGTCTGTTGAGATCTCTCACCTAATAATCACTTAAAGCTGGGAAGAGAACACTCTTGTCTCTTCTAGCTGATCCAGAGGACACAAAAAGTGTCCTGGTGATGCCTGAAAAATACTTTAGCCTCTAGCTGAGCGGGAGGTACTTGCAAATGTGGATTGGGTCACTGCAGGGCTTGAAAGGGACAGTAGTGACCACTTGCACCTATTATTCTTTCTCACAGGTTTTCACACAGTCGGAACCACCTGACCTCTGCCCGCTGACACCTACATTCCTTGCTGCTGTTTTGAGGGGGGAAGGATTTTTTTTGCCAGCTTCATAAACTACATCTCTAATCCAGACTACCATCTGCTGATGGATGTACATTGTGTTACGGACTCCGACATTTCAGAGCCTTCATACTACACGTTTCCATGATAACCCAGGGTGGGGTTTGCAATGCAAGTACAGTTTAGACCTTTTGCAGAACCCGAGATGGGTGGTCTAATTGTTTTTACAATGTAATCAATGCAGTTTTTAATTGTTTCTCCGTGGATGTGTCCATTTTGGCTTGGTTTGATTCACAGCTTGTTACTGGTAAATGTCTGGCTGCTGGAAAAGAGGAAGATTCTCTTCCATTGAGATATGTTTCAAAGGCAAGTCCGATGGGTTTAGCCTCCTGCCCCTCCTAAAGAAGTGACTGTGAGCAGTTATGTGTGAGTGCAGGTATGTTTGGAATTTTTCCATGCATTACAGCCTCTGGGGATGTTAGAAGAGCTCTCCAGTTCCTGGAGGATTGCTTCAACTCCTTCACACACTAGAAACAAAAAGCTTTCAAGTACAGCAGCAGCTGAGCTAATAATGCTGCTGCTCTTTCCCAGCTTGTTGTTTCACAGGAGAATGGGTTTGCTGTCTGTACTCTTTTGGCTCTGGATCATCATTTTGTATTAGGCTTTGGTTCATCTAATTCAGGCAACAGCAGAAGGTGCCTTGGGTCTCCAGGGACCGGAAGGCAAAGTGGTTACATTTGGTTGGGGAGCTGGAGTTCCTTTCCTTGGTGCCTTCTGAAACTGAAGCAATTAGATAGGCACGTTTGGCAGGCCTAGTCTCTAACCTACTGTGCACACCCCAGTGTTGCAGAAGGGTTAAAAAAAGGGGACAGAGGCACTGGCAAGGCTTCAGTTCAAAAGGCAGATCAACAGTGCATAGCAGTTTTTGAGGCAAGAAACCTGTCCTTTACAAACAGATTGGATGGCTAGCAGCAATGGTATCGATGTGTGTCTGGGGGCTCACAAAAACTGCTTTAGGCCACTGTCCCCTTCTTCTCAACTTTCCCTTTCTGGTTCTTCTTTTAGTCAGGGATCTAAACTCACTGCAGTTGACAAGCTGTGGTGGTGGTTTTTGGCGGAGAATTTAGAGCATCTATGGCCTTATTGGCTGCTTTAAGGTATTCTAGTGGAGCCATCCCCAAGTAGCTTTGCTTTCTATACAATACTAGTTTATAAAGGATTCTTTAATTCAGATAAATGCACAAATCTTAAATCTATACTTTAAAGGTCTAGAAAACAGACATAGGAAAATAACTTCTGATAGCTGTTTGCTTAGAGATCTGCCCTCTAATTCTAAAGGTTCCCATTAAGTCAGCAAGACCTCATATATCCAGATCTTTCTGTCTGGGTGTTTGTGTGTGAATGATGTGGCTTACCCCAAAGCCACTGAGAACAAAAGATGTAGCTGTTCAGCTTGGGTTTTTGTTTTTTTTTTTCTTTTTTTAAAGACAGACCGCTTCTTTAGTAACAAGGCTTGAGTTTTGGTACTTTGATTCAGACCTGCAGATTGTAAGTGCTGGGCTAACAGTAGGTCAGAAGGACCATACATTCCCTCATCCTGGTGTGCAGTGTTCACTTTAGCTTATGACTATCCTTTATTCTTCCTCTGTGATGAATAAGGCTCAGCAAACAACTTGTCCTGTAGAGAAGAGATGCTGCTCTTTGATCTTGCTGGAGATCTGCTGCAGAGTGGTGTTTCTCTGTAGTGAGAGCTGTCTCAGAGCCTGCATTTATGAAGAACACAACAAACCCATTTTTTTCCTCAGGAGAAAGAGTTAATGTATAGAGAAGAAACATACCGAGGTGGAAAACAGGCTGTAGTCCAGCAGAAAGGCAGCTGGAGGGTTCCTGCTGCTTTTAAAGTTGCTGTTCCTGACAGTAGCAAATCGTTTCAATAAGGTACCTTGTATGATTACTCACATGCACTGCAGTGTAATGAGTAAACTTTTTAAAAGAAACAATCCCCACAGACTTCATCCAGTATTCCAAACAACAATGGTTTTAGTTTTTAAGACCATTGAAAGGGATCTGCCACTTTCAATAAAAGTAACAAAACAGAGGCTGTTGTAACTTCGTATTATTAGGGAAAAAGTATTTGTTTTTAGAATCATAGAACAAATGGTTTGGGTTGGAAGGAACCTTAAAGATCGTCTAGTTCCAGTCCCCCTGCTATGGGCAGGGACACCTCCTACTAGACCAAGTTGCTCAAAGTCTCATCCAGCCTGGTCTTGAACACAGCCAGTGATGGATCATCCACAGCTTCCCTGGGGAAGCTCTTCCAGTGTCTCACCATCCTCGGAGTGAAGAATGTTCTGGTGAAGACTGAGGCAAAGACGTCACTGATTAGTACTTCAGCCTTCTCCATATGCCTTGCAGCCAGGTCTCCTCCTCCCTTCCAGAGAGGGCCCACACCTTCCCTGGCCTTCCATTTATCACTGACATACCTGTAGAAGTTTTTCTTGCTGCCCTTGATGTCCCTGGCCAGATTTAATTTTATCTGGGCTTTAGCTTTTCTAACCTGATCCCTGGCTGCTCAGACAACTTTCTATTCCTCTGGGGTGGTTTAACCTTGGCTGGGTGCCTGGTGCTCACCAAGCTGCTCTGTCACTCCCCCTACCTCCTCCTCTCGGATGGACCAGGGGGAGAAAATAAGATGGAAAAAACCTCATAGGTTAAGACAAAGGCAGTTTAACAAGACGCAAAGCAAGGCTCTGCCTGGAAGCAAAGAAAATAGATTTATTCTCTACTTCCCATCAGCCTGTGATGTCTGGCCCCTTTTGGGGGAAGCAGGGCTCCAATACGTGTAGCAGTTGCTACAGAGGATAAGCAGATGGCCCCACTCCAAGTTCCTAGGCTTGGAGGAGGTTGTCCTTGAATATTAACCAGATTTCTTGGGCCCCTCTCCCTTCTAGGGCTTTATCCCATGGTACTCTACCAAGTAGATCCTTGAAGAGGTCAAAGTCTGCTCTTCTGAAGTCCAGGTTTGTGAGCACCCTCCTTAATGCCCTAAGGATCTTGAATTCCACCATTTTGTGGTTACTGCAGCCAAGGCTGCCCTTGAGCATCACATTACCAACCAGCCCCTCCTTGTTGGGTGGGAACAAGGTCCAGCAGCACCTTTTCTTGTTGGTTCCTCTACCACTTATAGATAATCAGAAGACCTTCAGATAGTCCTGGCTAACCAGTCCTGCCTGAGCAGAGGGGTTGGACCAAATGACCTCCCAAGGTCCTTGCCAACTGCAACCACACTGGGAGTGTCTGATCTCGGTTACAGGATAAATGCTTTGGAAATGCCACTTTAAAGATGTTTAAAACCTTGTGTATAGACGACTGTTCTTCCCTAAGCAGAAACACACAGTTGAAGGTTACAGTTGGTTCTGTCATCAAGCTGTGCAGTACTGTCCTAGGTATTTTCTCCTTTGAGCCAAAAAGAGAGACTGACAAAATGTGTTTGACGGCTTTTGTTTTAAATTTTGTAAAAGGCCATGTGCTTTCCCTCACCTCTGCTCAACAGACTGGTGAGAGGACAGTGGTGATGGTGCAGTCTTTCTCAGCTGTAGCTGAAGCAGGGAAGGGTAGTTCTAGTACAGCACTTCAGGAAGAAGCCAGAAGGTAAGCACACAGAGCTATGCAGAGGGGTGCAGCTTGTACTGTGTATGGGTTGCTGAAAGCCTGCCTTGAAAAAGGAGGGCACTGACAATGTTTCCCCAGCTGTTAACTCTAAACTTCCACAACGGAGTACTTCACTGCATGTGAGCAGTGTTCCATTTGCACCCAAATAGTACGTTGCTGATACTTCAGCAGAGACAAAGCTGTGGTGATGTAGCCAAGATGAAAGAGGGAGGTGAACTATCTGGTGTAAGGGGAGTTGCTCTTGTATCCAGGGAAGATAAAGGGAGAGGTTGCCAGAACAGCTCCTGTAAATTGCATTAAACATGTGGTAGGATCTACTGCAAAAACTTACTTGATCTGGTTTCTTAAGTAACAGAGCAGGACTCTTGTTAAACTGAGTGAAAGACAGCCAGCTAGTCCTGCTGGAAGCAGGGAAAAGTGATAGTGTTTACCAGAAATCACTTGAGACCATGGATAGTAAGCCATGAGTTCACCTCTCACTTAACATACATCCTGATGGCAAGAAAACAGGGATTAAGGGCTAGTTGTATTCTGTTCTTTCCTAGTGCTTGATAAGGAAGCTGTTTATGATCCCAGCAAAGACAAAAAAAAAAAAAACAACCCAAACTCCTGCAGGGTTCTGGTGAAGTTAAAATACTATGCAGTATTTCACAGAAGAACAGCTGTGCCACTGAAATCCTCATCAGTTTGAAAGCTTTGCCAGGAATGGTGACATTCCTGATTTTATAGGCTGTGCTCCTGCATTTTAAACACAGAGGTATTTGAGCTTGGTATCCTCCACCCAAGAAGGGACTTCTGCCTGCTATCCTTGGTTTCTGGTCAGCTAGCACCAGATGCTCCTGTTGCAGGGAACCACACCTCAGCCACTGTAGATAGCACACACATCTTCAAGACAGGAAATATTGAACAGCAGGTTAAGCACATAAGCAACTCAAGGATCATCCACTCCTTTACTACCCAAAAATCTTAAGGAATGACTCTTCCTCACTGCATCTGCTGAAGCTTGCAAAGGAGCCTTCAGCAAGGGAGCATACCAAAGCTAAGCCTCCATGCTGCTTGCTGAGGGCACAGCTGGCTTGTACAAATCCTTCTGTCATAACACCAGGTAAATGTCACTGATCTTTAACACAAGGGTGCTAGGGAGATTGTCTAAACTACCTCTGTAAGTGAGCTGTCAAACTCGTGCTGATATTAAAAGAGTAAGCTATCTCTGTCAGCTAGTTAAAAAAATAATTAAAACCACCAGGGCTGGAAAATCAAAACCACCACATCCTCTGTTGCACTGCAGCTGCATTTCTCCCGCTCTTCCATCCTTGTCTCTTGTGGCTATTAGCCAGGTCAGCTTTTGTAACACTCATGCCAGAGCACGTGAATAGCCCTTCAACAAACACAGATTGCTTTTGGGGACCCCAGGGCCTCTTTCCCACAGCTGCGCAGTCCCCAGCCTGTGTCCAAAGAGGACACTTTGTGCCCCATGCAAGACTGCACTTAACTGAATTTCAGGTGGTGTTTGTCAGTCCCTTCCTCTTGCCCTGGAGCTGCTCCCCCTGACGGGTGGCACTCACAAGCTCCATAAATTTGACTCTGTCCTCTCCTCCTCTCCACATCATTCTGACTCAGTGCTGTCTCTACTGCAGTTAGAGCCAAGCACCAGTCTAGGAAAACAACTGAGTAACTTGAACACTCAAAAATATTTCTAATCCTGGCACTTTTAGAAAGCCCAGCTACAGCAGGTGAGGGCAGCTTACAGGCTGGGGTTAAGTGCTGAGACGCCAGAGCTGCTGACAGAGACCCTGGTCCTGCAGAGCTTCCCTGCAGGAGACCAGCAAAGGGCAGCAATTGCATGGAGAGCTCTTGTGGAAGAGGACAACACTCCTGCTAAGCGACTGCGTTATGTGACCACGACAACAGTCCTCAAGAGTCAGTATTGCCCAAGAAAACCACTGAATGCAAAGACCCATTAAGCAACAGTGTGAAACCTCTTTTCTCAGGTCCAAGGAAAAGCAATGCTTCTGTGCAGATGCTGTCCATCTTCCCACAACGGTGGGCTCAGGAATAAGAGGCTGAGAGAGTTTTATACCAAGATGCTATTTACTTTCAACAGTCATTCAACTGCATTATAACATATCTAGTCAACCCGCATGTATACACCTACAACAGTTAATTAAAAAAAGTTGACGCTAATAAATTAAGTACATTTAACTTACATGGGACAATGGTCATTGTGACAGTGGGAGTGCAGTCTCAATCTGCAGTCACTCATCTTCTCTAGAATGCAAATGCCAAGCAAGTGATCTGGAAAATCGCTCAGGAACCTCCTCCCTGCAGATCTCATCCTGAACATGTTTTAGACCATAGCCTGAAACAGCCTTAGAGAATACACGTTGACCTCTGTATTTCCTGTTTTCAGAGGGATTTCCACATTACTCCATCCTCACAACATGCAACACTTTCTTTTTTCTTTCACTACACTTCATTGTTCCTTCTTCTAGTACACAAATACTTTTCTATCCAATACAAAAGCAGAGTTCCTGGAGCCCATCAAAGCCACATCCAACAGCATTTTGTGGCATTTAGCTTATTTCAGTCCTTCCACACAGGCAACCAGAGGTGACAGCTTTACAAAAACAGAACAAAAAAGCAAACATTTCATATTTAATACAGAGATTTAATGAGTCCACAGACACTAGTGCTCCATCTGGAATCCAGTGACTTTTTACACCTTCATGAGAAATGGAAGATGGATTGCACCCCACATTTAAAGGTAAGAATAGGGTTTTTCAGAAGTCTTTGTGTGACACAAGCAACAGTAACTTTCAGAGAGAAACTTGCTCTCCTGTATTGCTTAAATGTCTTGAAAACATCACCCACATCAGGGTGGAGAGTGTTTGCCATCCCATGCCTTAAGTAATGTCTACTACAGGATAAAGAAAGTCTGAAGCTGTGATATGAGAATAGCCATTGACCCTCTCAGCATGCACCATAGCAGAGTTCAGAGAAAAAAAAAACAAACCATGCACCCTAACCTGTACTGACCCCACAGTACACCAAAACCTCAACAACCTAGCAAAGGTTCAGTCCTCCCACTTCCCCTGAAAAAACTGCTGCCATGGCAGTTTCCAAAGAGCAGAGTTGTTCCGTGAAAGCTGCAGCTTGTTGAAAATGAACTGCATTTAAACTATGTATCTGTGGATACCCTGTTAGTCTGAGATGACTGTGCCAGCAGGTTGATGATGACAGCAGCAAGACAGAAGTTGTACAGACAGCTGTGCTCAGTGTCAGGGGAAGGGAACTTCTGGGAACCAGCAAGCCCTGGCACCAGCAGCTGTGAGCCAAACACTCTAGTGGCAACTGCTATTTTTCTTCCATATATGCTGACCATACAGTCAAGATGTAAAAGCAAGGTGGCATTTGCCTTCAGGGCTTACAAGGGTGTTACTGTACAGGTACAACTGGAACAATATACCTTCCATGATGTGTGCACACCAGAGCTCTGCAGTTATTAGGTTCTCTCTAAGTAGATTCAACTGGAACAGACTTGACCCTCCTTCCATACCACTGGGAATGGATGTGATCCCTGTCTGCAACTCCCTCACTCCCACTGTCCATACCAGGTGGAAATGAGCCTCCTGGTTCTTTGCTTTATCAACTCCAGACACTCCTGTTTCCACCTGCCTCTTTTGTTGCTGTTTACAGCAGATCCAGCTCTGCCTCACTTCAGTCTGTGTGACTGTCCTTCTCGTCCTTTGGAAGCAGCAGGCTTGACCTGGCTGGAGAACTGGTGGCTCTCTTGATCACCTCCATCCACCTGGCAGGAAAGGACATGAGAAATGCTCAACACCTCACAGATGTATATAATCTTGTCCTTTGGTTATGAGCTGTACACCTTTCACCAAACCTCACAAAACATCTCCTTTCTTTTACAGTGTTTTTAGAAAATTAGTAGCTTGAGATGTGGTAATAAATAGATTGAGATGTGGTAAATACACTGCAGAACATGGTTGTCTGTCCAAATAACAGCTCTACAGAGCTTTGAGGTACAGAAAGCTCTTGTGAGGGCACAGAAATGGGCACTTACTCTTGGAAGTGTACAGAAAGTGTTTACAAAGGAGGACAGGCTGACAAAAACTTCACAGTCAATGGAGTGCTTTTCTTACAATAAATTATGTAACAGACTTGCTCCTATGGAATAAAGCAAAGCAACAGTGAAAAAAGCAAGAAAAGCTTCTGTTGTGAATTAGGCATTTTTTCCTTGAAATCACTACATGACAAGAGGATTAAAGAGCATTAACTCAGCTATCACAGGTAGCTCACAAGTGTGTGATGCTCTCCCAAGGAAGGTGAAAATGTGTGATGACTCAGTAAAGCCGCACTCCAAAACAACCAGAACACAGTGCAAGGGTTTTCAACAGCTAACATGATAGCAAAGTTTTGTATGTGACACATCTTAAACATTCGCTTTGGACCATGTGTGGAAGCCCCTATCAGCACTGCCAAACAGAGAAAGCAGGAAAGTGAAAAGCAGCACTGCACTTATTGCTTTCAGCCTTGTCTTAAAATTCCTGTTTCCAGAGATTGAGGGGGAATGAAAAATAAATAATAAAAATTTTAAAAATCATTCATTAACACAGAAACCTTACTCCCAAGACATAGTGAAGCTAAGCATCTCACAGCCCTTCCTTTCCACCCACACAGCTCACCAGCTCCATGGAAGCCCCAGAACTCTGAGACAAAGCAGAGCCTACAGCTCTGGGTACAACCACCAGCTCTCACTAGCAAGGAGGACAGTACAGTCAGAGAAGGGATCTCCAAACATCATCGGTAGGAGGAAGAAGTGAGCTTTATTACTGAGAATGTGCTGCAAAGTCACTCAGACTAAGAGGTAGTCAGGAGGAAAGAGAGGGCTCTGGATGATCAACCAGTGAGTTAACAACGTGTTATAAACAGAGACAGACAGAAAACAGAAATTTACCTCTCAAAAGTGTATTTGCTCTCAGCCCTGAAGAAATACACATGGGACTTGAACTGCAGCTTGAAGACATAATCCTTCTGAATGCCATCTGCTTCTACAGGGGAGCTGACCGCATACCCAAGCAGTGGGAGACTGGCCAAGGGATAATCATCCTGCAACAGCCCAACAGACCTGCCTTTAGTGCACAGCATCCCCTGCACAGTTCATTCCAATACACACACTTTTGTACTGTACAGGTAAGGTCTTCATATTTATGTTTAGGAGAGAATAGGAGGAGGAACAGACTTCAGCTATTGTGAGGCTTCTAATAGCTTATAATGAAGCCTTCCCCCGCCAGTGCCTTTCACTGTTTTTAGAGTTACTTGCTTCTATTCCCCTGCCCATCGTCACCTCCTGGGCTCCCTGCTCCCCTCTCTGGAACTGCAATCCACAGATCCAACATAAAGGTAAAAATATCCCACCCAAGAGAAATGTGCCCTCAACACAAGGAGCCTGAATAAAATCAGCCCACTAAACTGTGTTTATGAGATGAAAAGGCACAGGTTGCATTGCAGCATAGTTTGTTACCAAGCAGGTGCTGATGGCACTACAGGCAGAAAAATCCCTGATGCCTGCTTAACTGCGCTGAAGCCCAGCAGGGACAAGAATAGAAAGAGACTGAGCAAAGGCTTCTGATTCCCCCGCTACCATTAGTCACTGCATGAGGACACATTTTTCCCTCATCCACAGAAGGTCAGTACCATTAACAGAACTGGAAATCCTGATTAAATTCTGCAAGAAAGGCCCGTGGCCTTACAGAGACGGGCTTCATTATGAACTACCTTCTCTTCACTAGTTCATCTCCTTCAGAAACCAGTGAGCTGCACCTGGAGGAGAAAGCCAAGGACCTCCAGGTTCCCCTTGATACAGCAAACACGGTCCCCTCAGCTACCTTTGCTCACCTGGTGTGTTTTGTAGAAGAACAAGCAGAAGTTGGTGAAGACAACCCACAGTTTCTGCCAGCCATTGCTGTTCTTGAACTTCCTCAACAAGTATCCTGAGAGTTGGTTCTAGCACAGAACAAAAAGAAAAATACCGTGAAACTACAGGTCTTTGTCCTTCAGAAAGACTACAGATGCCACAGGTGAAAAGCTTGAGTAGCCTGCCTGCTCTATCTGCTCCTGCACTTGCTCCCCTTGTAAAGGCGCCTCAGATATTTCACATGGTGACTGACTTTGTATCTTCAGTTCACCAATTCATAATTATTTTTAATGAATAAATTAAGTAATTTCTCTCCACTGATATCAAGTTTCCCTTTAAGTTTAAGCATTTACTAAATCTCAGTGCAGTATCAGGCAGCACACAGGAGGGTGCTGCACTGACTTATCCCTCCAGAAACCACCCTTCTTTGCAGGCTACAGTTAGGGGAGTGGCGACAGCTATGAGGGCATCCATCCCTTCAAGCCACCCTTTTTTATGTGCAGAAAAACCATGCAGAATACGCTGTGCGAGAAGTAAAATAAAGCAGAAGAGCAAACACAGAATGCCAGAGCTGGGGACAAGCTACATGTGGCAGCTATGTGAAGCCAAGCCCAGCAAGGTCAGTAGGGAAAGCTGAACATTCCCCCTTGGAGTCACAGTCACTGAGTGCTTGTGCAGAGGGATAAAGAAACCCATGGCATAGAATGACAGCATATGGATTTTTTCATCAGAGGAAAAAAAAATTAGAGAAAAAGACAGGATATGCAGCAGATTTACACAGAGAACTTTTTGGGAAGCATAAACAGAAGGAAATCCTGTATCAAGGTGGCAATGTTACAACACTGCCGCTGGCTGGGGCATCCTCATGCCAGCCTGTGTGGGCAATGAGGAAGCAAAGAGCAGTACATTCTCCTTGGCATCCCATGGCTCCTCCCCACCAGCGCAGAACTCGAGGCATTTTTACCTGGATCATGCACAAGTAATCAGACAGGGACAGGCTCTGGTTCCGGTACCAACAAACATGGGTGATTGTGTTGGGCCGTTGGGCCTGGCCCAGCAAATAGCGAGGAGGAAGCTCTGGAGAAACAGCAAGAGAGCAGAAAACTGAGCAGAGAAAAGGAGGAGAGAAAGAGAAAAATAGAACATTAGGGTGAAGAGAAGTGATGCAAGAAAGGCATCTGTTAAAGGAAAATGGATTGTGAAAAAATAAAAGATGGTATTAGAACATGAAACAGATCAAAGTGAAAGGGAGCTGCAAGAACTCTCACATTTAATCCCAGAGCCTGTAGCAGGGTGGTCCCATTATCCAAGTAGAGAACAGCAAGATAGTGCCTTTCAAAAGGGTATGAGCAAAGAAAGGAAAGCTCGTCCTCTCAAATAAAAATTATTTTCTTTGCCAACTAAAGCGTTTACCTTCTGGACCCTAAGCCCAGTTAACATCTACAAGACTTATTTTACTGAGCTGACTGATACACTCTCTACATCATGAAAACCCAGGAACTTCAGTGCCCAGCTTTTAACTCGTTCCATTAGATACGAAGTGCTTTAACAGCAGGCCTGGGATGGTAAGAAAGTACAATACACAGATGCAGCACCCTGGCCCATTCCTGTTTGATTAGTGATCTCCTTTTTCTCTTCATGGTATTTAGGGTTCTTCCCACTTATGGAAGTCTTCCAAGCATGCCAGCCTCTAGGAAGGTGACCCATCCAACTGACTTTGCCAAACTGCCCCCTAAAGTGAAAACAGTGCTGGTGCAAGCAGTGCTCTGCGTAAGAAGTGCTGAACAGTCACCTGTCAAAATCTGCAGGATTCAGTACGAGAACATGCCACCAGTGCTGCATCAAGCCAGGCCAAGTGGTAAGACCCGAGGTAACAGCAGTTCAGTGGGCACATAATAAATCTCAGTTCAGCATAACACGACACTGCTGTAAAATGTCACTTTCAAATGCTTGCTGCTCACCCCTGCCAGCAAGAGAAGGGCAGAGAAGTTGTATTCCCACTGAACTTAAAGCACTCTTTTTAATCCTAGGTGCAGTACAGCAGCTAACCAGACCTCAGTACAGCAGCGTCAGTCTCTAAAGAAAAATATCACAGATCTGTAACTTATTCTCCAGGAAGGCTGAATAACAACTCAGTCCTAGAACATCCTGAGTTTCCTTTAGAATTTCCCTACTTCGGTGCCTTTGCCAAAGCAAAACCCTGCTGCAAGGAGAGCAGAGCGTGCGTTTGCAGACACACAGATGTGCACAGAGGGGGGCAAACATGCAGCGGTGTTTTAATGGCCCGTGCACTCCCGTGGAGGCAGAGATGCTGCCAAGGCATAACGGAAGATGGAGTGTAGGGTGAGCAGCAGCTGAGCGAGCCAGGACGGACAGGGTGAGACGTGAGAGCTGCGCCCTGCGGGTACCTCGACAGCCACACTGTGGTCAGTCATGGAGACGCTCGTGTTGCGGTACCAGCACACGTGCACGGTTGTGTTGGCACGGTGGTGGCTTTGCCTGTCCAAGGAGCTACGAGAAGAGTGTATGTCATCTTCGGACTCCTGTTCTAGGGAGACCTCATCAGAGGATCCTGGGGGAGGAGAATTCAGCAGCGGTTTAAGAAAAGTGTGCAATACAAAGAGCAAGAGAAGCAAGGATTCCTAAGAAAAATTATTTTCTCTTGCAAGTTTTTCTCTTGATCCAGTTTTAAAATATGTCAACCTGAATTTGTTACACAGCTCCTGAAGACCACTTTGAACAGATCATTTTGGCTTTCATTACTCAGATCTGCTTGGGGCAGCTGACTCAATACTGTGTAAACCAAACAAATAAAAAAATCCCCACACTTCATCTTCAATCAATTTTTAGCGAGGAATAGGAAGAAGTGCTCCAAGAAGTGACACTACATGTTTCAACACATCCATAACACCACCAGAGGCATGCACAACAATGTTGGGCTTTAAAAGCTAATCTCCAAAGACACCACATTTCTGGATAAGAAAATATAGTATGTGGTTAAATTAAAAAAAAAAAAAAAAAAAAACTACATAAGAAATTAATAAGGACCTTATAAAATTAACAATTCTGCACTCAGAGCATCTTTGCTGCATTTAAAGCTAAGGAACAGTAGTCCAGGAAAACAAGCATATTTCTTTTGATTAAAACAAAACCACAAATAACCCTTTGCTACCACATGATTTATAAATACTCCATTCGTGTAATCAAATTCAAGGTAGGAAACTGATGCTTTTCAAGAAGGCAGGAAACACCACTTACTGTTGGAGCGATTGCATACTGAGTTTTCCAGCAGCACGTCAGTTTTTTCAGTAGCTTTCTTGGCCATTTCAATTGCCATGTTTAGGTCTTCCATCCACTTCCCCATCTCCAGGCGGGTACTGCAAGACAAGGGTGGGAATGAAGACCAGCCCAGCCTGGAGCCATAACAGAGTGTTATGTTGCTGAAGGAAGGCACAAGTCACTGCTCAGTACAAGGCGCAGTCACTTGCCATTAAATAATGAAAAATAACAAAAATTCCTCCAAAGCATGAGCTTTCCAGATAGGAAGCTGACCTTACACAGCCTTCACCTCTACTTTCAAGCCTTGAAACAAGACTAAAAGAACTATTTAA
Organism: Megaceryle maxima; assembly: GCA_024605025.1. Classification (NCBI taxonomy): domain Eukaryota; kingdom Metazoa; phylum Chordata; class Aves; order Coraciiformes; family Cerylidae; genus Megaceryle; species Megaceryle maxima. The sequence goes on along the minus strand of JANHGN010017524.1, from coordinate 18,753 downwards.
CACTTGGACTTCATGGCAAAGAGAATGAATAGACAGCCAGAGGGCCACATAATACTCACTTTTGGACCTATCAGACTCAGAAGAGGAATTATGTGGTCTAGGCCACTTTTTACCTCTGGTTACATTCCCTGTGTGCACAATTGTTATTTGAAGTGCTACATACTGTCACCTGCCCTTGTGTTTTCTTGGGAGGGTTTGTGGGAGTTTTTTTAGTAAACATCTCTCTTTTTCTGAAAGTTTTTAATTTAGACTGAAAATTCCATACATGGGCTAAGCCCGGCAGCATTTTTTTTTTTTTTTTTTTTTTTTGGACAGGTAACAAAAGAAAACCAGCATCCTAAATTATGACAAGATAAAAATGACATTTATTTTTCCAAATTTAAGAACCTTTCAAGCACTTCCGATCTGCAGCTGCTGAGAAATGGTTGATGTTAAAAACAATTGACATTTTGAGGTGTTAGGCTGGAATAAAAAAAAAAAAATTGCTTGCTGAATGCATCTTCATACCAAAAGTATTGGCTCTTGTGACACCACATTATCTGATTTATAAATGTTCATGGTTATTTTTCAAGAAAAGGTTATGAAGCAGTAAAAAATCCCTATAAATCTATGGTTGAGATTTAGTGCTCCCAAATCCAGCTGTCTTTTAGGGGACCTGTAGAGGGACAAAATCTCCTGAAGCTGATCCCGAGAGAAAAGGTATAGCAGCCATCCTAAATGTATTTCAGGTATAAAGTAACAAAGATGCCAAACTGGCTGCACAGGGACAAGTAACACTGAAAAGGGATCAATTTTCTCTCCAAGACAGCCTTTAATTTTTCCTCTCCCTTCTCACCTTCCTCTATGAGATCCATGCCAGAATTCTTCCCTCCTTATAGTCATTTGTATATTCTGGATTTTAATTATTTTTTTGTTTCTAAAATATTTGTATGTTTAGATTGTCTCCTGCTTTATATCAGTTTAAAAGATGACACTGGCAACTTAGATAACTAGAAGACAATACAATGGTAAAGTTATTGCTTCTGTGTGCTTAATTAACACACTGACAGTGAGAAACAGCTCCTTCCAAAACACAAAACTGTGAAGTGTCTTGTGGTTTTTTTGAAGTCATGCTTTCCAGAGGACATGTGGAACACCTTCCTGGTGCACCAAACTATCGAAGAGTAACTCTTTGGAAAAGGGATCTATGAAATCTATAGTTGAGGAAAATAAGTGTTACCTTGCTGCCACCACTATGGTTTTTTGTGCTGAGTAGATGGTGAAGCAGTGTGGGACAGCCCATTCATTCTCACTCTCCTCCACCTGCAGACAAAAAAAAAAAAAAAAAGAAAGGTCTCTCATCACTGCTGCGTGACTGATAAACACAAACTGTCCGTGGCTGGCTAGAAATTTGATTACAGCCCAGTTGCAGTAAGTGTAAAACAGCTACTCTTTACGAATACCACCTACTTCAGGTCTATTTTGGCTCTATATGAAAAACTATATTGTGCATTTCTACTGCCACAACTCTAGCAGCACAGCACCACATCCAACAGGACAAAAAAAGGAGAGTTCTGAGGAGGATTCAGCTTATTACTTACCGGTGGGTCGAGCACTATTAGCTGCAAATCAAACACAGAAAGAACAGTCCCATTAGAATAAAGGGGTGGGGAGGCAGGAGGACTGATTATATGCCTAGGTGTGTGCACAGTGGAAAAAACACCAGGACAAATCCATGTTTCCAGATCAGCCTCCCACAGCAGTGTGAAAATGAACAATCCAAAGGGTGTTTGGATTTCTCCAGCTCTTCTGCTAATGCAATGGAAAGAACAAGCTTGTCTATCACCTGTAGTCAAGTCTCTGACACACAGGCTGGGGCATGTGAAGGTTGCTGTCATTGCCCTGGGAGCAGCTTGTGGCTTTGGTCCTGATGCCCTGAAGGAATGCCTTAACCTGCCTTAAGGCAAAGTCATTTCCTCAGTGCTGTGATGCAACTTGAAACCACTTACCAACATGCCATGCAAAGGAAGATGTCCATGAATTTTGAACTGGTTTGTCCCTGTAACCCCTTTGCTTGTGTACAGTAACATATCTGAGAACTGAAAAAGGTGGGAAGAAAATAATCAATATTCTGAAGACAGAAGATAGGGCCAAATATTTTTTGACATTTTTAAAAAAATTCTGTTAAAGGCCACTGTAGATGCATGAACAAAATGACATTTCTTAGTCCATTTGGACTACTTTCCTTAAAGACACTCTTTAGTTTCCTTATGAGAGAGGCAATTAATCTTTTAAATTGTTATTTTTTTAAATTATTAAATGCCATTAAAGAAACAACCTGAACAGATAGTATTCTTGAGTCATGCTCTATCTAAGAATGTCTCAGAATGAGTTTTTTCTTGCTCATTTTCACCACAGGCATGTGAAAACATACTTTCATGGCAACTTTTGTCTTGAAGACTTTGGGTTTATGAAAAGCAGAACCAACACCCACCAGAAAGAACATCCGCTGCTGTAAACCCTTCTTAGTGAGCTTGTACAAGCAACCTTCCCGGATAAACTCCTGCAGCAGAAAATTAAAAGTTAGGGAATGATTAATCTTTCCCAAACACAGAGAATTTTAATGGTTCTTTCTTTCATCTCAGAAATACACAGATGTTGATTGGTGCCCTGCAATGACCACTAGATTTGTTAAACTCCAGGTGACACTTTTCCTTCTGTTTTGTAACATGAATTAGCTCCTTGATGCAGCCAGCATTTAAATCAATGAAGCAAGAGAAGGAAAAGGAGCAGTTTCTGTTGGACACCAGCAGTTCACCTATTACACTCACATCCCACTGTGGTGACTGCCATAGCATCTCAAAAGCATATGCAAACACTCCTATACTTACGCTCAGTATATCTGTCAAAAACAAACAAACAAAACACCAAGCAGGAACTAAAACTCCTGAAAAAATAGTCACTGATACCAATTTTGCCCAGTGACATGGCTCTCACCATCACTACATTTTCGATGCAGTCTCAGTCCACAGAGATTGCACCAGACAGACATAAGCAGAGCTGGTAGTGGATTTCCTATCAAGTACATGACATAATACTTCCCACTCAAACAGGGCAGCGTACCCAGTAACTGCTGTACTGGAAACATGAAACTAGCCAGAGTCTAACCAGAAGCATTTTTGATCTATTATTCCCTAGGACATCACCAAGACCAACATGGGACCTACTATGAAGACTATTATTACAAACCCAATGCAATTGTTCTATAAAACAGAGGCAGTGATGGCACGTACATGGTTGAAAGGCACTTCCTTTGCAATAAAAGCAATAAAGGCTCTAAAAGACTAAGCAAAGGTACTTACCCTACTGGATGCTGTGAGATTATCTATACCAATCAAATCATGCTGCAGCTCTGTCAGTTTCTGAAAATTCTCCAGGCGGATGAGACTGTGCTGCAGCTGAGATGTCATTTCTGTGACTTCCTTCAGTGCATCTGTAAGGAAAATGGCACACCTGAAATTTATAGCTGAATTTAGAGTAGGATAGTTCAGGGGGCAGGGACCTACAGCGATCATCTAGTCCAACTGCCAACTTAAAGCATATTTTATAAGCTACCTAGGGGCAAGAGAGAGATTAGCGAGCAACTTCACAGCGCTTCCCATGCTTCTGAAAAGTATTGTGTACCTCAGATTTTGCACATATAAAAAGTATTTAACACATAGGCAGAAGTAAATTAAAAAATTAACACAAACTATTTCTGCCAAAGATTACTTTATAAATGAATGGAATTTACTATGGCATTACAAAGCAATTATTTTTTGTCACTTTTAGTTATAAATGAAGAAGAGTTGATAAAGTTATAAATGATGAAGAGCTCCTAAACAAACCTACTACTTTTTTTCTGCTGAAGAAGGGGACAAGAAAACAACTAATTTTCCAGTTTTGGTTGAAACATTAAGATCCATAAAGATTACCACGACAAATATACTTTCTGGTGTGCCAGAAAAATCATTCATTCTATGCAAAGGGAATAGTCTCAATCTAAGTTATCTTTTGCACTTTCCAAACTAGCAGTTAAGGCAATTTGTTGCAGAAAGCTTCAGAGCCCTGCACCAGAGTATGGTAGTGAAACCTAGTACCAAAAAACGTAAAGAAAAGCAAAGTTAATTTTAAAATATAAGCTAAACATTTTTTTTAATTAAGCTGCCTCCTGCTAGTCATCTACTGTTCTACTTCCCCCCCCTGGATATTTAAGTTACAGTATTCACTAAGCAGTTGTGTTTCCAGCAATCTAAATCAAAGTTCCTGTGTATTTTTCACAGAGTTGCGTGCAAGAATCAGAGATGTCCTGAATGGAAGAAAGAGAATTTATATTGAATTTGTAGATGTAATGCTTGTTGTCTCCCACAGGTTACAGGCAAAATTTTGTATGTACATGGGAATGGGTTCCTGCCTCACACATATACAGCTGAGTGCTCACTCACTCCGGCAATCTGCAAAGTCCCGGTGCTCTGCTGTGTAGTACTTGCAAAGTCTCCCCAGGATCAACTTGTAGTGCATCAGCCTCTGGATTGGTTTGAGCAAAAACATATTGAGGGGCAGGTAGCAAACCTTCTGCAGCTCAAACTCCTTATAAACCATTTCCAACTTCTTCAGGCGTTTAGTTGCTTTCTCCAGTTCTGTCAGGACCTCATCGTGCTTCTGCAGATAACTGGTAAACTCCTATTGAATCATACAAAAAATTATATGGATCAGAGAAAACCAGTCTTTAATATATTTCAAAGTAAATAAGAAAAAACATCCATTCTTGACTCTACCTTTGTCTCTGATCATGATTATATAAGCCAAGACTGTCTATGTCGTCATAATTATTGACAAAAATAGCATTAATGATATACATTTCAATGGCTTCATTTAAAAAACAAACCTACCACTATTAAAATATTTGCTTGGGTTGTCTGCTGTTCACAACTGTGTCTCTGATGAGAGGAGCCAGTAGCACCACCCATTAATACTTTGCCATCCTAAGACAATTCTTGCTGATTCCTGACTCTTTTAGGAAAGGCAGAAGTGAACTAAGAGGCCTGTCTCATCTAGGTTTATCTATTCAACAAACTGTCAGGCAGCTCCCAGACAGGGTCAGAACCAGTATCTGCAGCACTATGCCTACTGGGAATATCAAATGCAGAGAGCACTGATAGTTGGAATAACAGTCACAACACTTCTGCATTCCCATTTCAAGCCACTGGTTTTAATGGAATAATCACTACTACAGCACAAGTGTAACTGTCCCATGAAGGCACTCTACTCCACATAAAGGAGACAATTTCAGAAGAAACTGCAGTTAAAAATATCTCGGAATGAAACAACCTTATCACAGAATGGTTTAGGTTGGAAAGGACCTTAAAGATCAACTAGTCCCAACCCCTCTGCCATGGGCAGGGTCACCTCCCACTAGAGCCTCATCCAACCTGGTCTTGAACATTTCCAGGGAGGGGGCATTCACAACTTCCCTTGGCAACCTCTGCCAGCGTCTCAGCACCCTCACAGTAAAGAATTTCTTCCTTGTATCTAATTTAATTCTACCCTCTTTCAGTTTAAAACCATTACCACTTGTCCTATCACTACACTCCTTGATAAAGAGGCCCTCCCCATCTTTCTGTATGTCACCCCGTATTTGTGCTTGTGACTGCCCTCACCCAGGTGAAGGACCTTGCACTTGGCTTTGTTGAACTTCATTAGGTTCACACGGGCCCACCTCTCAGGCCTGTCAAGGTGCCCCTGGATGGCATCCCTTCCCTCCAGAGAGTCAAGTGCACCACACAGCTTGGTGTCATCTCCAAACTTGCTGAGGGAGCACTTGATCCCTTAAGAAACATGTCTCCATAGGAGAGAGTTTGAGTTGTGAGAATATAGGAGAGATGGTGAAGCTAATTAAATAATTTTTCTTTGTCTTCTGCTGAATAACCAATAAACAACAACCTTTTCTCAAGGCAAATGGAGGTGGTCAAATAAGCAACAGTGGTATAAAGCATTACTGTAAATATTTTATATTTTCATTTTGTTTATCAACAATAATCGTTCAGAAGTCACGAAAATAATAAACCTTGAACTCTCATCCTTGATAAAAGGAAAATATGACTCAACAATCCTGAGATTCCATTATTTTAATCCTTTATCTACCTTCAGAGTACGCATATTCCTGAGCATGACATCTCCAATGCGTTGATAATCCCCTTTCATATGAGCATTGGTTTTTCCTTCCCTGAAACACAGATAAGGAGATGAAATAAGAAGGCACAGTACATGGGAGATGATGAAATGTCACTTTCCTCTCTCCACCTTCCCCTGTAGTTCAAGACATAATCTTTAAGAAATGCTTCCTGGGTATCTGTGTATTTTAAGGACAGCTTTAATAAAATTAAGCAGTAAGAACATTAATGCCTCTTCTATCCATTTTTAGCCACTTGACATTCCCATTTCACTGTTCAGTTTGAAAACTTGCTACAGTAAATATGGAAGCTGCTTAAAATAACAAACATAAAGCCATGCTTAGAGAACTGAGAAAGGAATAGAAATGAATTTGAGTGAAAGTCTTATGGGGAGTTTAACCTCCCAGACTTTTGAATAAATGTTGTAACACATTCCTGTCTGAATTTATTTACTTTTGTTTGTACTTTGTTTACATTAACCACCTACTTTTGAATGGTAATTATATTCTAATATATCACATCTCAGGTCAGGAGAAAGTAATACAAAGGTTAAAAGACTAGAAACATGCTCTTTGAAATAAATTGTGCTGCAAGAACTGAATAAATCTTAATTACAAAAAAGTGCTTCCTGGATTTTCACCTGGAGATTCATTACAGGGAAGTGTTGAAAAAGCACACACATCATCTTTCTGACCTTCCCTTTTCCTAAGGCTAGAGAGACAACACCAAGTTGTATTAACAGTTAAGAGTCTTCTCCCACCCTGCATGACTGTGATTACAAACACCTTGGTCTGGCGTACAATTCATACACTACAGAATACTATATATAAGGCATAGCTTGAAAAATGGGCTTTTCAAAATGTATTTAGCACTTTTTAAAAAACTGTAATTTATTAAAAGACTTCTCTTGATTCTGTTTATGTTGAAATACAGTGAAAATACAGATTAAGTACCATTTTGATGTGAGGACATAGGAAAAGATCCATCTGCCCCCAGTGCACTATCAACACTTACCAGAGCAATAGCCTTTGCTCAATCTCTTTCAGAAAGCCTCGATGAAACTCATAAATTGGGTCTATGTTAGAGAAGAGTAATGTCATCAGGCCCTCTGGCATAGCGTTCTCCTTGATGACTGCGCTGCGAAACCACTGCCGGAAAAAAACATAAATGATGATAAATTTATTTAAGAAATTAAGCACCAGCATAAAAATTCTCCTGCAGTGATGGAGAAGGAGAAAATGCGTGCACAGAGAAACAGGAAATGGAAGGAGAAATACTTAGGGAAGACATAATCTGGGAAAGATGAAAAGATGTAATTTTTTTCCTTGCCAAATATTACAAATATGAGGTTTATTATCGGTTCTGGGCACAAGCATGTTTCTTAATGCATTGATGAGATGGTTGTTAACGATCAATTACCGAGTGACTGCCACAGCTGATGTTACACCACTAGTTTTCACTTCAACACAGATAAAACTGCTCTTCCATAAAACTTGGAGCCCTGTGCAAGTTATTCAGTAGCTGGAGGCATCTTGTTGCATGACACACACTGCACTTTTTTTAACGCTTTCGGTTCCCCGCTTTCTGGCAGGGATGTGAGTATTTCAATAATCCTCTGAGGTGCCAGATATTCCCCCATCTTTTAGGAGAAGTGCTGGGAAGCCTGTAGGAGGAATTTGAGTGAGTTTGTGCTCACAGAGAATACTTCAAATGAAGACGTACGGTGTTAAGGGATTCAAACATCTCTTTGTTGAAATTAAAACAATAGCTTATAGAAATGAAACAGTCTGTTCAAACCTGGAGTAAATTAACAAAAAGCTCTTAAAGAAAATGAGTTTGGAAACTCAATCTGCCCTCCAAACAAGGACTTACTTTTCTAATCTGGGTGAAAGGAGGTAAAAAGGAGGGGAAAGAAAATGAAGCAACAAAAAAGACAAAAGTCCTCAAACATTATGGATCCTTAATACCCTTTGCAATTTTTCTCTGCACTCATAATCTGAAGGCACAAAGATAAAAGCTTCCCAAGGAATATCACAAGATATAATGGCTAGATCATAAGCAGAGCTGACAGCAATGACTATCATTGAAGCTGTACGCAAAACATTTTAAGGCTGTCCCTGTTCACAATTTTCAGAAGGAAAGTTTGCCTAAGACATCAAAATGACATGATGTAGCTGTTGGAGCTAATGATGTAAATACAGAGAAGGTATCTGCTCTCCCACATGAGGACCCACATTACAAGGAATGTAACAACTACATGGCTTACAGATTATACTTTATAATAGGATTTTGTTCTTCTGTTATCTGGAAGAAATTCCAAGTTTTTCTAAGTGAACAATTACATATCTCTCAAGAAAAGGGAAAACAGTAATGAAAGTTAGAAACCCCTTACCACTGTAATAACTTCCAGATCCTTTAAATATGTCCGTTCTGTAGCAAGAATCTCCTTTGCTATGAAGTATGCCTTGTCAGTTGGACAGCGCTGAAATAACACACAGTAATGAACAACTATTAACAGCAGAAAATAGAACATTTCTATGAGGACAAGCTCAACCTTTATGTATACTTCCCCTTGCTGTGGGCAAAGGGTGCTGCATTCTCAAATACTGACTATACTACAGAATACTATTTATATTCCAAGATTATTAAAAAATGTCAAGTACATGTCAGTTACATGAGCTTCCATTCCAAAAAGCAAAGGAGCATTTTACAAAAATACTGAAAGAATTGTTCCAAGTTTCCAATGATTTAAGCACTTTTCTAATCAAAGGAAGTACAGCAGATTTGCAGTACAGTCCTTTTCCAAAGCTATTCTATTTCCACTTACTGCTTTTACTCACGTCCCTTGAAGATCATATTAATTTGGTACAGCACAAAAAAATTATACTACAAAAGTTGTTGTTAAACAACAAAAGTTGTTGTTAGAGCATGGTTGCTCCAGAGCTGCTATTTGAAGAAAAGAGAAGACAGAATGGACATAGAATGGACATCTACACACTCGGTTGAAGAGTTACCCTCAAGTGATGTGTATCTAGTGTATTCTTGAGAACTCCGAAAAGTACCCTGCCTGTCTCCAGTGCGCACCTTGTGCTTTGATCCTCACTTGAGTGCTTTCTCCCACTCCCAAACATACTTTTCTTCCTTGAAAACTTAAGAGCATGAAAGCATGAGAAAACACACTATGCTCACAACCTCACACTTTACATAGCCTGCACGGAGGAACTTTTTCATCACCTTTCAGCACTTCTGCAGGTTTTCACTTTATTCTCCAGCTGACTGCTGGCCTGAGCCACAAAAGATACTTTTAATTTCCCAAGCATCTTTTCCTTTCTCCCTCCCCGCTGAATCATCATTTTCTGTTTACTTTCTGAAGTTCTGGCTGCTTTCCAAATTGCTCCTTGTTGAAATTTAAAGCCCTTTTTTTTTTTTTTTTTTTTTTCTTCCCTCTTGCACCAGTTCTAACTGAATCCCCTGTGTTGAGTCCCACCAGCAGCTGCTAAGCAGACCCTGTACCATAAAGTACCAAAAGCAGTACAGGTGTCACAGTACAACAGGGGCCCTGCCAAACACCTTCACTACTGGTCAGACACAGCAAGAGGAAAGAGAAACAATTCATGCATGAAAAAAATAAAAGAATTTTCTGAGGAGAAAGAAATCAAAGAAAATGCTTCTACAACCATAGCAGGCATCAAGGCAAATATCCCCTCTTGGAAAAACCAGTGTTTCACCGTATTACATACACAAAACCTCACCTGGAAACCTTCAAATACTCACTAGATGTGGCAACACCAGCAGGTGTTGAGTGAAGAGCTCCACTCTGAATTTATAAAGGTCAAAAATAAAGGACTATTAGACTAGGAAAGATTTTCCTGCCTGTCTTGTATCTAGATCACATCACTTGATAATTTTATCAAGTCTGGAAATAAAGAAACAAATAAATAATAATTCCATGCACAGAAAGATGCTTCCCTTTCCACTGCAAAGACTAGACTTTAAAATCAAGGAATGTTAGCCCATTAATCTGTTGTTGCAGATTCTTGTTATTGCTACCAACTACTGTTAAAGCCTGACAACCTTGTGCAGTGTGGATAAAAAAAAAAAATTACAAATCTGAATCACACACTGACATCTGGCCATCTCCATCATTCTGAGAAACTGTGGAGGCACATGAAGCCACTGCTTCAGATATCAGCATGAGGCAATACATCAGCTTTGCCACACAGACCAGGGGAGGCTTGCTGTGCAGACTGCATAAGATTCTCAAGAAGTTCCTTGGAGACCTTGGTCAGGACTTGTGGAATTCCACCACTTAATTCACCTTTTAGAAAGGGTCTGTAATGTTGCAGTGTGCAAGAAGATAAGGATATAGACAATGCACTGAGGCAGAGAGGTGGTACTGAAGCACAAAGTGAGAAGCTGAAGCTCATGACTGAAGGTGAAGTGGCCTGCAGACCAAGACCATTTTATAATTAGGATCACCTGAGAAAGCAAAGGTGAATCCTCAGCTCTGCATGGGGGTGATGAAAATGCCACATCATGTTGAAGGTTTTCCAGTTAAAGCAAACAGTCTTACCAGTGGAAAGAAAGGAAAGCAGCCAAGGCTAAGGATGAGTACCTACAACAAGCACATCTTGAAGACCCAAAGTTCCTGCTTTGAGACTTATGGCATCTGTAGAATTCAGGGGCTTTTTTGCCCGCCTCTTTTCAGAAAGCAAATCTCAAGATTCCGCAAAGCCAGAGTATTGTCCACCTCTCAGCAGACAGAGGAATCAATCGTGGAAAGGGCAGCTCCAACGATACAGCCATCCCTGCCGAATAAGCCTGTGACTGACCGAGTATAAGATGATTCACTGTGATGCCTGCTACTGAGAAAGATGAAGCTGATCTCAGGTCCCCTACAGCTTGAGAGGATCACCTCAGGACCACTCTAAAGATTAATTTATTATTAGAAAGAACGGCTTGGAAGACTGGTGAGATGAAGCAATAAGACTGTCATGAGACCATGTGGGAAGTAAGGAACCTAGGAAGAACACACTTGATGTATTAACAAATGTTAGCTCTGTGCTATACTCTACACTGGTAAATAAAATTATTTTAGAGTGCATTTTTGCATGGACAGCACAGTACAGTGAGCTGACACAAGTTAAACATGATAGAACCAGGTTCAGTGTCACCACGTGACACAATTTTTTTTTTTTACTGAATGAGGCAAAGGAAACCAATTTCCAGATCTGACAGCCACCTCTCCATCAACCTTTCTGTGTACCGCCCTGGCAAGAATCACCTTGAACAATTCACCCACTTTGGGGTGTCCTTTCAAAAGTCTCAGCACAAAGACATTCAAATATAACAGTTACAGCCCAAAAGGCACCAAGTGCACTGCTACTGTTTTACAGCAAATATGTATCAACTGTTTCCGTTAATCATCTCATCTCAGGAAGCCACATCTCTTAGAATATCTCAAGTTGGAATAGACGTAAAATAATCATCAAGTCCAACACCTTGCTCCTCGCAGAACTACCTAAAACTAAACCGTAAACCATAAGACTAAGAGTGTCGTCCACATCTGTTCTACCACAAAGTATAACACAATCAACATTCAGTGACCAGGAAGCTCTTCACCTGAAACCATCACTTTTCTCTTCATACAAATCCTCAGTGACATCATTACCTTACCTTACGTTTCATTTCATCATCCTCTTCTATCCTGGGACCGCCAGCATCACTTAGGACAGGACTCAGAAGAGGAGATGAACCCTGGCCAGCTGCATTCAAATTCACCTGAAACGCCGGGTTCAAACCCAGAGGACTCTTCAGCACGAGGGAAGAGAGCTGAGGATGGTCCACTGGGAGGCCTGGGTGGGAAGAGAATGAGAAGATAGAGTGGAAAAGGATAAAAAATGGTTTTGAAGATAGCACATCTAAAACAGTTACTCACTGCTACTGCCAACTATAACTGCAATCTCACATTACTTTTTAAAAAAAGCAAAAACAAATAAAAAGGAAAATAAAAAAACCCAAAACATCAAAGCATATACATCCAAAGACTTAAGTATGTCTCTCAAAGTAAATGGAGTGTTCCCTGCAACCCAGCTCTTGAGTGGCAGCACAGTGGGGACAGACATCTTTACAAGTGCATTTAAGGGAAAGGATAAATTGTTTAGTGTCTAGGAAAATGTGCTCAAATCCCACTGGATTTTGCTGAGTAGCAGCAGGGCTTGCAAAACAAGATTGTACTGCAGTAACAAGCTTTTATTTTTATTTTTTTTTAAATAAGAACTAATTTTCATCCCAGGGAAAAACCAGGACAAATTAGACCACTACTCTCCACTACAGAAGATAAAGCTCATTAAAAATACATTCAGAAATCATGGAATCTCCAAAATTGTACCAATGTGAGAAGAAGACATATTGCTATACAAAAATGGAGCATGCAAGAGTTTTCCTTCCTGGCTCTTCAAAGTATATGAATAGAAAAGTCTACTGATCTCTAAGGAAAACAATTTTGCAGCACTGAGTATTAATTGGATGGACACAATCCTCTTGCAGAGCACAACCTGTCTGCAGCAGGAGTAATGTCTACTGCTTTGCTTTAGATTATTGTCTTTTTTTTTTTTTTAATTATTATTAATTAATTTGTGGACCATTTAGAGATTTCTGACACGTAAGGCACCATTACAGGGAATTAAAGCCTATGAATGGTAGCTGCTCTCCTCTCTTCTGCAGACTCCTTAGAAACAGTGTACAGACACACGCCTCAGGTGTTCACACTGAAAATGGCTGTTCAAGCTCTGCTCTTTGGGATCAAACAAAGGCAACAGTCACTTCAATTATACTTCATACCTAACCCCACCGTTTTACCACCCCCACCTCCCCCCGACCTTCCCTATGATAAACAGACAAGCTTTGTAAGATCAGGCAACGGAACAGGTTCCAAGCACTTCAGTATCTACCACTTCCACTGCGCCACTCAAACACTGTCACGCTCACAACCCTCCTTAGAGGGATTCGTTGTACACTACACACAGAGAGCAAGGGCTAAATCACCTGACCAACGGCAAACTGAAAAATGAAAAGCGAAGTCAAAAATACCAACTCATTAGTTCCTGGACTACTTAAAAATCATCTCAAAAGGCTTTAAAAACAAAGAAATTAATCAGTCCCTGTGCATATTCAGTATCTCTTGACACAGACCCAGGGCACGCTGGAGGAGGAGGAGGAGGAGGAGGAGTTAGGTGCTTTTCGATTCACTACTGGCAGGAGTGGCTGCTGCTCTCTGGCTCAGGAAGCAAAACCACTGTAAGGTGCCCGGCAGTGTGACAAGGGTGAGGGAGCCCAAGCATGTATTTTCACATTGACAAATGCAGGAAGCTAAACAGTGCTGCACTCGGTCACCTGGAAGAGATTCAGATCACTGAGGCCACAGAGTTAACTATTAATACACTGGTTGAGCAGAGTCATTCCAGAGCAGACTTTTGTTCCTGTCTGAGCATTTTCTTCCTTCCTACTGCTTTTAATATTAGCACAGGAAAGCAGCAACTTCTGACATTTGTTTCACCTATAAGGGGACAGGAGTTTATTGGAAGTTTGCTTTTACATGTCAGGGATGTCAAAACAACAGCTTTAAAACAAACAAGGTACAAGCTTACATGGGTGAGGGGCTTCTTTAAAGTCTCGGACTTTAACGCAGTGCAGTGACACATTCCAGTATTTGTAACCTGAATTGCTTCTTGACAGACCGAATGTTCAGATACAAGAGGAGCAAGAGAGATATAACTTGCTACACACAAACTCCATTGCCTGCTTATTTTAAATGAGTTGCTCTAGTTTTTATCACCTCCAACAGAAGCTGGCCATTAAATTTCAAACACTTGCTTATTTGTGTCTGACAGCAAGAACCCTACTGCCTAAAGCCAGAGTGATTTATGAAAACCAGAGGCACATTCAGCTCTTTGAGAAGCCTGAAAAAACCAAGCAGAATTCAAGATGCTGGAGCACAGGGCTTTCCCTCTCCCCATGCCTGGGAGGGGGCTAACTTCCAGATGCAGATGCCTATCACTTCTCAGGGGCAGGAATGTTCTTCCCCTGCATGCCAATAGCTATAGGAGGTCACTCCGTAGCCTGATGTTCATTTCTCTAGGATGAAAACAATAAATACAGAAAGGACCTGTTACAGTTGCCACTGGTAATAAGTTGTCAAGTTAAATGGAAAATTATGCAAAGAGACCTTCTGAATGTGACTTTTAAAATTTGTCTTTTCTACAAAGGACTACAGAACGTCATGGAACTGCTTGGGGGTTTTGCTAATGCTTTCTTGCATTTGTTTAAATGTTTGCTATAAACTTAACATGACAGCGTATCTTGGCAGATGACAATACAAGCATGTTCTGGAATTTTCTCCACAAGAACAGCAAAGGGAGAGCTCCCAATCAAGCAGGTAAGATGTACAGCAGTTCTCTAATCTCCCGGGGAAGGATGGTAAAGGAAGAATCCAACAGTTGAAGCAGTCATTGCTGCTTTCAACAGCTATTCAATGTAGAAAACTCCTAATTAGGTAGAAATATCGGTGTGAAGATCAAAACACATGAATGATTTCCTCTGACATCAAACGCTGGTCCACTGATGTCTATCCCTGCCCTACAGGCAGCAGCAGCATCCAGGCATATTAAAAAGGACCATTCTTTGCGAGGAATGTTTCCGTGTTTCAACATTCTGCATGAAGTGCATTTTTTCTCTGTGTGTAAGTCAGAACACAAGCATCCCAAATTGGGAAGCCTTGCTGTAAGCAGGAGTCAGGGTTTCCATGCAATGACACAGGTATTCAATAATGTAATCCAGACCCTCAGATGACTGCATTCTGTACAAGACAAACTTCTGCTTTCACATCACAGACAAATGCACTTAACTGAATGCAATATTCCACATACTCAAAGATCTTTAAGAATACTAATACTGCTTAGTAAATTACACTGT
The DNA here is from genome assembly GCA_024605025.1 of Megaceryle maxima. Classification (NCBI taxonomy): domain Eukaryota; kingdom Metazoa; phylum Chordata; class Aves; order Coraciiformes; family Cerylidae; genus Megaceryle; species Megaceryle maxima. The sequence goes on along the minus strand of JANHGN010017524.1, from coordinate 3,589 downwards.
GCAGTCATAACCCTGTATCCTTAAGCAAACAAAAACACTGTTTTGTAAAAAGACCAACATGAATATAACTGAAAAAATAAAAAAAATCAAGTCTAATAGGAAAGCATTGCAAAAGCACTGTAGTTTGCAAGAACACAGCTACGGACTTCAGTGAGTACACCAGCCTTATCGTTCACAGCTACTGCATAATAACATCAAACTGTTTTATTATAGTTTATGCTGCCTTTTATTTTGAAGTTTAAAAGTGCAAAAGCCTCTGTCTAAAACATAAAACTATGACTTAATACAAATGTTTGTCCACTCTTCTTTCTATTGAGAGGATCTCCAGTGTGCACAGATGTGAAGATTCATACTTAAAATTTGAAAAAGAAATGTGTTTAGAGTACTATACAAAACTGGTCATAAGAAGTTCATTATGAGATTACAGAACAATTTTTAAGCCAGCTGCTGTTACCATGACCTTACCTTGTATTTTCTTTAAGAGTACTTGAATCTCATCCCTCTCACTGACATTGTTAGAGTTTACAATTGTTTTGGGGTTTTTTTGCTCAGTACACCTGTTTAGTGTCCAATATCCAAAATCCATTCTTATTTGCGTTGCTAATAAAAACACGGCAGAGATCTTTACTCTGCCAGGCATTTTGCAGGGAATAGACTTCTTTACCCCTTGCAAACTTCAGAGCTGTGGGTAGTGAAGAAAAAATCTTTTAAAACTATCACTTAGTGTCAATCAGCAATGACAAAGAAAGCAAGGACGCAAGCACATAACAACCAGGTTTTAAGTTTGACTTGTAATGTACTACATCAGCATAAACCAATTTTGGTTCCGCATTAGGGACAGCAGCAGGCAACATGCTAGGGAGATGAAATCACTTTCCCAATCAAGCTTTGGGAGTAAAAAGAAACTGATACATTTTCTGAAAAACAAACACCACCCCAAAACAAAACAAACCAAAACCAACCAACCAACCAAAACCAAACCAAACCAAACAAACCCACAAAAAAACCCCACACACACAAAAATAAAACAAAAACTAAACCAGAGAGAGTAAGTGGAGAACAACCTGCTAGATTATGTTCTTAACCATAACACTACATTTGATCATTTGAACCCTCAGGAGCCTCTAAACGCCTGTTCTCTGAAATCAGTCGTGTGATTCCTTTACTCTAATAAACTAGTAGAAGATGTCCATCTATATACTAAGGCTTTGGGGTTTTGTCATTATAAAATGAGCTAAATTGAAGCATACTTGTACAATTGTTAAGGAAGAGGCTATTTCATGTTGTTGAACTCCCACAAAAGGAAATGTACTCAACTGAAATCCTGGAATGCCTCGTCTTCTATTTCAAAATATCACAAGTAATACATTTTTCCCCCTGCAAATCTTCCCTTTAAAATAAATGAGGAATAGATGGGAGATAGAGAAACTTAAAAAAAAAAAATCTAAGGACATAAAAAAAGAGACTTCAAAGACTTCATTCCTTCTTAGCCTCCAGTGGGTACAGATCATAATTAATATTAGAGCACTCATCATGTGCCCCAGTAAAACAGTATGTACCTGTGAAGTTACACCTACACGTGATGCTTAGGAGAATCTTAACATTGGTCCCGGTTTTACAGTTACAGCCAGGATCTGAAGCGACAGCCCTTTTGCCATCTTCCCCTTCTTGTAAAAGCTATGCTATTTGCAGGCAAGGAAGAATATGTATTTGTTGTTACAGACTGCAGACTGTAAACTTTTATACTGCCACAGTGTTAAACAGAAACCACTTTACATTGCGTTAACAGAAAAACATCTGCGCTCAAACCGTGACTTTGCACAAACCTCTGCTGGCAGCTTCGCTAAAATGAACGATCAGGGTATTGATCTGAATTGCTTATTTGAGTCAGGTACATATTTTCTTTAAGTCTATGTAAAATTGGTTTAACTTTGCAACATCAAAGCAAATCAAAGCAAAGTTAATAAAATTGTAATAAAATTATGTAACATGCTATTTTCTAAAATCTCTTGAAGTTCAAAAGGAAGTCAGAGTCAATACTGCCCAATGATTCCTCCTTGCCAAGAAGTGAATTTTTTTTTGAGTGGGTGTTTTCATTGTTTCATAATCCAGCAAATAAAAAAAAACAAACCCAAAAGTCAATTAAGCTATCCCCAGAAACCTGCTCAGTTTACTTATACAAGTACTACTGACTTTTTTAAAGCAAATGTAAACATTATTCCAGAAAAAAGGATTTACCCATGCATTGGTAGTAGACTCCTGAAGGAGAACTTTCAACCTAGAAAACATGTGATTGTCTGTATACTATGCTTGCAGTAAAGGACATGTTTCCAGTAAAAACAAATATAGAGAAGAGAGTTCAAGGGACATACCCAGTTTAAAAGAAAATGTCTCCACAATAAACATAATTCCTATAATGAAATCTGAACTTCCAGTTCCATTTGTAACCCAAGCAAAAATGTCTACACAAAACAGTACTTTGAAAAACCACACACCAATATTTGCCCCAGCTGTGCTCTACTTTCAACAAAGTAGTACAGGAGGAAAACTGCCTGAAGAAATCTGGTAATAAAACTCTAAGATGCCTTGGCTAGGAGAACAAATATTTATTCTATTTCAAACACAAAGGTAACAAAAAATAAAGCTAAAAAGCCCATGTTGTCATTTATATCAAAGTTTTCCTTATTTTTATTGCATAAACAATTAAAATTATGAATTTGTACAAATCTGTAGGTTCATAACCAGCGCTGTGAAGAGACACAAAGATATTAAAAATCCCAACATGTAATTCAATAAAACATTTACCATATAAAAGATAAAGTTCAAGAGATCAATTAAGAAATTCCAGCCCTGTTTTCTTAATGTAGTCCTTTCCTGAAAAGAGTAGCACCTATTTAATTGGGGAGTCACTCTAACCAAGGCACAAGTACCCCTGTACGTATTGACAAATGAGCATTTTGTATTTCTTACCGATCTACAGGACTGTTGCAAACCGTGCTCTCAGCTGCCATCTAAGCAAGAGCAGAATATTGTGACTTTGGAAAATTTATAGCAACACCTTCTCGATAAAGCAGGGTCAAATAGACTGCAAATTTGAAAGCTGCAAAGCTACAGCTCGCCCACTGGACTAATCCTACGACTGCCCAGAAGCAGATAATAAATTAAGTGGATTGTATGATACATGCTTGAAACTCTAAAGTCTCCCCATATTCATACAGAGTGTATATGTATACCCATACATATACCCATAGCATTTGTGACAGGTGTGATGTAAGATCTACTAAAAACTACAAGCTATGACAACTAAACGACTATACTGAAAATTATCATTCATTCAGTCAATATCTAATAATTATGCCTTAGAACTCTTTGCAAAATGACAATAATGGGAATGACTTACCGACAGGTTTGCACCAAAAAGTATAAAATTATCATGACCTTTATTAGTGTCTCCATGAAATCTTACCCTTACCAAGATTTGCAACTAAACAAAAACTGCCACCACCAAAACACCTTTTTGTAGTCAATTTAGCTCTACAGGAGGCTGAAAAAGTCATAAGACAACAGCCAATCATTTTGAGGGGACCTT
>JANHGN010017523.1:23486-35900 GCA_024605025.1 Megaceryle maxima | reverse complement strand
GTCTTCCAGTCCTCTGATCACCCTTGTGGCCCTTCTCTGGACCTTTTCCAGCTTGTCCGCAGCTTTTTTTTTTTTGGAGGGGACCAAAACTTTTTGGGGACTTTAGGGGGGGGTCTGCCTGGCGCGGGGTGGAGTGGGGTGAGGGGGGGGACGCGGGCGCGGAGGCAGGCGCGGCGCGGCGCGGGGGTCGCGGCGACCCAGCGGGCGGGAGGGCGCTTCGCGTCCAGGGGCGCAAGCGCCCTCGGGCGGGGGGTGGAAGGGGACGCGCAGCAGGGGTCGCGGCCGCCCCGCTGAGAGCGGAGTGGGGCAGAAAGGGTCAGGGAGGTAATCCTGGAAAAATACAAAGGTTTGATGTGTTTTTGGTTGGTGGCGGTTTTTTTTGGGGGGACGGGGACGGGGGAGATGCCTCTGAGCGCTCTCAGTCCCCCTTGTGTGGGGGAGCGTGAAGCGCCGCTGGACGCTGTGCATTTGCGGATCCCGCGCGGAGCGCTGGTGGCCGCGCATCCTCCGCGGCCTGCCGCGGGGCCGCTGCCTGGCGCCGCGCAGCGCCGGAGGAAACACTGTGCCCTAGCCCTTCTCCGCGTGGTTCGACTTTATATTTAATACATGCCTTTTCATTTATAATTCACGCTGCTCTGACTCCAGCCCTGTCTGGGCTCCCATTTACGCCTGCACACCTTTCTCCTTCCCCTTCCCGAAGGGTCAGCCGAGATACTTATGCGGGAGGAGGGAGAGAGCTACTCTGCTGGTTCGGATTTTATCTCCTTAAACATTGAACTGGAAAACATTCCTCTCGGTTGTTTGATAAATAATAAAAGTGATCATTTCGCTTTCCCCATAAATGACACCAGTAAATTATGCAGCTAGCCACAAAGAAGCATCACATGCCTGGAAGACGGTGTAATAAAATGCCAATGTGTTACGATATGAGTGACCTCAAAAGTGTGACAAGAAGATGATTATAGTGCATTATATATAGTGCATTATATGTAGTGCCTTTTTCAACGTTTTCTGAAGCATGAATGAACCTTCATTTGACTGTGCTTTTATTGCTAGCTTTTCTCAGCTTGAACCTGGAAGCTGTATGACAGTACCTACCCAATTTAGTATGCCCAGGTTCGTGGCCATGCTGGCTGCTGTTTCTGGTTAAGCCTTTTAAATATACATACATACAAAAATTGAAGAACATCAGCATTTTACTTTTTCTGTACACAGTAATATTAATAGATATTTTACACATTTTCAGTTGATAGCATTGTCTAGCAAAAGATCTGAGATCCTGTCTTGAAGATTTTACATTTACAGATTCAAACTCCTACCTTTAGACTCCCATATGCATCTGCACATACGACACACCATTAACTAATGGTGGAAGCTGCTCAGATCTGTCAGAGGCCAGTAATTTGCACGGCTTCATATTGTGTGGTACATACTGATAAATGTGTGTACCCTTGCTAGTCATATGGATGCAGACACTGTATGTGACCATTGCACATTCTGTAGTTATGTGATGTGTAAAGATTAAACACTCTTAGTTTTGCTGTGCTTTGTATTTGTGCCCAAAAGACTCCTGTTACAAATACACACAGGAAAAAATTGATCCCGGTTTTGATGGCATCAAGTAAGGGTAGCAAACGGAACTGAATCTAATAATAGTTTAAGAAAAATGTTCGTTATGTAATACAGAAAGGATGGCTAGAGCCCCAGCATTGAAAGTCAAGCAAGTGACATGAAACAGCAACCTTACTGCCAAACCACTTAGAAAAAGAATTCTGTGAATGAATTAAGTGTGCAGTTCTTTCATCTTTTAGAATACAAAGCAGAACAGCCATTAATAAAGAAGATAATTAGAACTACTAGCATTCTGTGTAATGCAGTCTGCTTTTGAAATATGGCATGTTTATGTATGCTCTAATAATGCACACATTTTTCCTGACACTAGTCATATCACAGCAGTATGGCATCACAGACGTTTTATAGCCTCATTCTAGTAACATCACAGACATACAACATTCTTATTCTAATCACACCATAGTCATTTCAATGTCACATTGTAGTCACATCACATAGCCAGATAATAATTATTTAACTTTATTGCTAAGCTGAATAGTTTTCTGTTTGCTCAGGGATAACTTTAACTTGTAGTCAGAACTGATTGGCACATGCTCATAAATGAGCTCTTCTCATGTACACAGGGTTAGGCTCATAAAAAGTTATGAAGACAGAAAAGGTAATATTTCAATGAATTCGTGGCTGTTGGATTTAAACCCAACAGGGTCATAAGTCACAGTAACAGCATAATTTTACTGTTTTCTGAAGTTATTTGAGAAAGCTGAAGATGTTCACATGCAGATCGGTCATGTTAATGTTTATGTACTTTCTTTAAAATGCTGTAGCTCTTTAACTAATTGTACATTATTAGCCTCATGGAAGAGGCAGGTCTTCAGACTGTAGTATTTGCATGACAGATTGTAAATTTCAGGCCCAGACTACCTGAAGTGGCGAGAGCTGTCACAGTGGCTTCTGTTATTGGGAGAAAATTAATAGGAAAGGCTGAGTTCCAGAGCAGGACTTGGAATCACCCAGTGCAGCATTGTGCTGCACTGTGAGGAACTGCTCTGAAACATTCCCCATGTTCACTTGAGTAGCTATGTTTTATCTCCCAGTAGATTTTTATTCACTAACTCTTACATTTGAGAAAACTGCAATATTTGATGTTATGCTTTTCTCAAGTGCAGCCACATACCATTATTTATATGGTTCCTTAATAGTCTCCTTTCTTTACTGTGATGTATTAGGCTTTTGTCTGCCTATAAGAACACTGGACTCCTAATCACCTATTAAAATGACTTCTGTATTATAGCCTATTAACTATTCATCCACATCATTGCTTGTTATCTTCTCCTACATATTACTATGTATCAAATTCTTTTCCATATCGTATTTGACTCGAATTCTAGCATGCTAGAAACTGACTCCAATTATTCTGTGCTAGCTATAGTCAAATTGCAGTAAATGGAATTGCTTACATTGTATCATACTGGCTACAGGCTCACACAATACATTATACATGAAACTGATTCACATTATGCTTAGCTAACTAAAGACTTTAATCTTGAAGTGTTGAGCATAAAATGCTATCATTCTTCACTGAACTAGCTCTGGTCACTTGATCATTTTGTACCTGGGATTGCCTCTTACAGGCTGTTATTAAAGCAAAATGGCTTTTCCTCTGCTGCAGTTGTACCACTTTCTATGGGAGCTGATTCATATGCTAATGAATGAGCTCTTACTTCATGCCATCGAACTGCGACACTGGAACCTGACCTATGGAGAACCTATAGCATAGTTTCCCCTTCAATCCAGCATAGTGAAAAAAATGTGTTATAAACAATTACTTGTGTGTTCAAATATCTGGTTATGGGTGAGCTATTTAGCAAGCCTTAATATAATCCCTGTAAGCACTGTTTCTTAAATTTTGCTTAAATCATTAGCAAATACAGCCTTGGTTCCACCCCCCATAGGAAATACTCAAGAACTAATTGCGGTTCTGCAGAGTGTTCAAATGTTGTTGTCACTGCAAAGACATTTGGAGTTCAGTGTGGCAGGTAAGAAGAGAGGACCCCCCCTGTTACAGATAATATTTAATCCATGAAGTAATCCACCTCCACAGTAGACATTTGCTCTTCTCAAAGTAGCACTGGTGTTGCTTTGTCCTTGACTCAGGCTTCTACCACAATTCAGTCTCACAGTAACCTGAAGAAATCCACTTTTTACAAAAAGTACTGGGCCATAAAGTGTTGCTTATCATCTGCTGAGTTCCTAACCCCCAAAACTTCAGGGAGTCTTTGAAGACAAGAGAAAAGAATACCACAAAAAGTGGGACCAGTGTACAGAGAAGAGTATGGAGCCCTTTTTCTGGATATCCTTACAAGCATGTTTCTCCTTTCAAGCATGCTGCTTTTGTCCAGACTTCATACACTTAATGGTTTGGATTTCAGGAGCTTGCTTCAGAATTTTATTCTCGAGTACAGGGATTGAACCTAGAGTCTTCATTTACATGAGAAGTTCAAATGAAGTCTATAAAAATATTTTGAGTAATGTAAACCGTATGTAACTACAGCATTTTTAAAAGCCAGGTAATTGAATTATAAATTATATTTACTTAGTATACTCAATTTTATAATTTCAAAATATATTTAATTGTTTTTCAGAATGGTTGTGAGAGTTCTAGGAAAGGAAAAACACTTAAACAGTTCAGGACTATATAATAATCTGTAATTTTAAATAAACAGCAATAGCTAAATCAGTTAATGATGAATAATATAAGCCAATTGAACAGCTGAGATGGGGCAGTAGTTTCAGAATCAGGCCCTTTTAATGTCTCTTTCTTCAGGAAAATAAACTCAGTCCCTGGATAATCAAATCACAAAAGGGGCAGGTGATGACCTTCATTCCATTTGAATGGCAGAACTAAATTTAACTGATTTTGCCATTTTTTTTTGACTGACGAAGATTGCAAATGTCAGTTCATGGCTCTGAAGGGTCTACAAATGCACAAGCTGAAAACTGGCATTTTGCAGTGCCAGTGTTTAATCCCTGTCACTGTACAATACAGCAAGGTGCTGAACTCCCATTAATTATTGCTGTTTATTTAAAGGTACAGATTAACCTAGAGACTTGAATTGTTTGCTTGAAAGTGTGTGGTTTTGTGTGGTTTTTTTTTTTCCTTCACAGGGCTTTAGTAACTATTTAGTAAAACAATAAAAAATCAATTTGGATATGACAAAAAGAGAATAATAAACAAGTGCCATTGAAAATGCAATTATTGGACCACTTAAAGGAGATGTAATTGCATGTGGCACAAAAAGAAGAAAATGTTTTATTCTTCACTATCTTCATGTTATTTATTACAGTGGAAGTAGCTGATGAATCAGAACAGAGAAGCAGATTCCAAACGGTTTGCTTTTGTGTAAGGTGAAAATATTCCAAGACTTATAAATAACCTGATGTCTTATTGATGTCTTATTTAAAAATCTGAGAAGGAAAAAGACAGTAAAAGAAAGGAAGTCTAAAGGTTCTCAGACAAAACAACAAAACAATGTCTGAAGAAAGCTTTAGTAAAGCATTTTCATTTCCATCAGAAAGGTAATGCATCTGATTGATGGACTTATGCTGATACAATGTTGACAGGATCAGAATGAGATCCAATGTGTGGAATGAGACCTCCTTCAGGCATTTACTTCATTTTTCCGCTTTCAACTTCTGACCTGCTCCTTGCTTGCTCAGAAAATAGAAAATGTTCAATTTAAATCAATATATATACTCACACTAACTTGCATTAGTGGGATTGACTTCTTTACATCCAGATTTGAACCTAAATATCTTCTGTTTTTCAGTCCTACTCTGATGTCAGTCATGCCTCACCATTTACAAAAGGTTACTAAGGTAGTGAAGCTTGATTAAACTCTATGTCCTCTGGGGGAAAAAAAATACTCATTTGACATAGACATAGCTTCATTCTTTAAATTACAGATAGGCAGGCAGTCAGATGACTGATTTCTGTTTAAAAGCATTGTGCTGTTATGATCACTTCTTCTGATTTCTAACACTTTTGCTTTTCTTAACGTTCCAGTTAAACCAAGTGATCTACAGTTTTGAGGTTTTAGCTTTTTGGGGTGGTATGTTTTGCATTCTGGTGGTAGAAATACTGCAACATCTACACCGTATCATTGAGTAGATCATGCTCATCTATTTACCATGCATATGCACTGAAGGGAAGAGCGCAGATTCCTGAACTGCAACCTCAGTGGCATGGATGTGATTCTCAAAGATGTGTGTGTCCCTCCTATGGGTGGTTGTACCCCGACTCTGTACTGCCACCATATTCAGGCAAAGTACTTTGGTGTACTTTTGTCTTTCTGGAGGCTAATAATCTTAATGAAATTACTCTCATTAGAACAATGAGGGGGAATTGCAGATCTGTGTTTGGTATGCATTCAGGGGATACAAAATATCACTGAGTATCTTTACAGCTTTGTATCTTTACATCCTAAAAGTATATAAATGCCAGACAAGGAAAAAAAAAACCAGTTTATGTGACTAAAATTTGACTTCTCCATAGATTTCACTGTTCCATTCAGTGACTTTATTAGCCAGGTTCCTTAATAGGCAGAAGTTATTCTAATTCTTAAAGTAAATAATGTATCATATATGTGGTAAGTTCTAACAGAATCAAAGTAAAAATATACAGATAATGGAGCAGTACTTTGTCTTCATGAGACATTCATAGCAAGAAAATAGTTTAGGGGGAGAATAAGACAGTGTCACTGGTTTTTGTTTTTACTAATAATAAATCACTGCTTCTGCCTCCCATGTTGACGAGCAGCAGATGTTTCAACACAAACTTCATCAAAGTTAGTCATTTTGTCCTCTTCCTTATCAATGTTTCTGTCGCTCTGAGGACGACATGCCTCAGGAAATAAGTAAGCACCTATCTACAGGGGCATCACTCAGTCATGCTTAGGCAATTATCACAGCAAAACACACCTCAGACCGATCAATAATTGCTTTCCTTGTCAAATTTCTGGATGTCACAAGCAACACCAAAGAGAGGGATCAGAGCAGAGCAAAGCCTTGTCTAGACAGGTAGATTAGTTTGCTTTTAGTTCTGACACAGGCAGGAGGGTGCTGCCATGGTCCATAGCAAAGCCTAACAATGCACCCATCTCCCTCTTCCCAGCAACTGGCCTTGAAGAAACTCAGGTTGCATGAGCAAGTAAAATCTGCCCTCCCAGGGAGGACACCTTAGAATTGGAAGAATGTAATATTAGGAATAGCTTGGAAGTGCCATAGTTTTTTTTCTGGCAAAGTTTGTTATGACATATGCCAGAAAGTTGTTATTTTCAGATGGATTTACAGGGATCAGTGCATAGATTCCCTTTCATATCTCTGTCTTTTCCCTTTATCTTTTTAAAGCTTGGATATACTGGCTGATTAGCTTATATCCGTGCTTGCAAACCTGAGGCCTGTGATGAGGAGGTGATACTTGTTTCCAAGATATGGTATTTTGGAAAACAATAACTCAAGTTTATTCAGAGTCCTATTTAGACATTCTTTTTCTGTGTAGCATCTATCTGTGTAACTTTTTCACTGGAGAGAGTAAATTTGTGTAATAAAAAAAAAGAAACCTATGGATTTTCTTGGACTGTAAGCTCAGATGAAATGCATGGGATGCTAGAAGACATATGAAGGCATAATACAAAACTGGTAAGTTTATGATTCTATGATCTCATTTCTGCAACTGGGATGTTTTTTACTTTCAGGCATTACAAAGCATTGCAGTCATTATAATATCAGATCCACCCTGCCAATGCTATTATCATACCAGGGAGGAGTAGTAATTACAAAGCCTTTTTTCCTACTGCTGCACTGCTGTCAATCCCCCAAAACGCCTGTGAAATTTATTCAACTTCATATACTGAACATCAGTCATTTCAAACGTGTACCTCATCTATTACATAGTTTACATTACTATTCAGCTGATTCTTGACTGAGAAATGTAGGGAGACTTACTGAAAAGGATTTTTTTTCTCTACAGTGTGAGTGCCAGAGGACTTCAGGATATACGGTGAGAGTAGCCAGTTGTATTCAGTACAATAATATGCTGTTCTTTACTGACAGAAATGAGAATTTCTCTAATCCAGAAACTATGAAATTCTTATTAATATGATTACATTTAAGTGAATGAAGAGACAGTCTCTGCTAGCCCTACAGATACATATTTTTTACAGATGGTATAGCAGGAATCCTTCTCAGTACACATACCTATGCTACTACAAGAGAACCAGTGGAGTTGTGACCCTTCAGTTTTCTTTTCCATTAATTATTTGGTCCTGAATCTTTGAATGTGAGTGAAAATCTCCATTCTGTTGATAAAAATGTTTGTTAACCCACTTTGGTCTGTGATGTGTCAATGCCCTATACTTTTCATATGGAACAACCACCCAGGTATTCCTAAGCTAGCCCCATCCATCACTTGGAAGCATTTAATGTAAGATGCTCTAAGATAAAAGTCAAAGCTTTTGACAAAGCTTGGCATTCTTTGGCAGTGATGCAGCTATAGCTAAAGAGTATCCTATCCACTTTATTCATTTATGTATTTATTTATTTATAATTAAATGGATATAGGCTTCCAATCAGGCCACAGAAGTCAAACTTAACTGTTTCTCTTTCAAAATCTCATATATTTCAATTTTTGTAAAAAATAATAATAAAAATTAAAATTAAAGTTAGTCTTGAATCAGAAATCCTGTCTGGCTTTAAGGCACTTGTAACTCATTTCAAGATCAGGACCTGCATATCTTAGTAGTATTAAGAGAAGGTAATCTTGAAAACCCAGCTTGTCCCACAAAATACAGACATGAGGCTCATTTTCATAATTCTTTCTTTAATTGTATGAAGTTAGCATTACAAATGATTATGTCAGTGTTCCCATGTAGCCTAAGGCAGCTCTAATTTGAAGTATACTGTCACAGATTCTGTTCTCATTAACATTGATACTGCTTGTTCTAATGTGAAGTAAATCTTTCATAATACTGTAAGACCAGTGAGAAGATATATGGTTAAAAAAAAAAGACCGAAGCCTCAAAAACCCGCCAGATTTAAAAAGGTCTTATTTGTCTAAAGTAAGTTATGGACAGTATATAGGTATACATCTGCCTCGTAATGCAATCCTGAAAGTCTGAACTGAAATGTCATCAAACAGGATGAAGTTTCTCCACAGCTTGCTTCAATTTACATGGTTAAAATGTCTGAGAAGCTGAACTTGTACTTTTGTGTCTGTTCAGAAGCCTCTTAGCCTTGGCCTGCCTGAGCCACACGTATCTCAAGCCCTATCAGAATCTATAAAGAAGATGCTTCTCCTCCATGGATAAAACAGTGCATGCCTACAAAATCAAGCTTTGTGTAAAACAGAGTGTGTTTTGATTTGCCTTATTTTTAAGCACAATCATGAAATTTATGTTTAAATGGTTTTAATATTCTTTTACCCCAGAAGGCACTTACTAAGTTTTTGTCTTTATAGACTCAAAATCACAACACTTCATTTCTGGAAGAACATCTTAACTCTGTCTCCTGATGATGATGTTCACTTTGATAGTACGGTTAAAATCCTGTTAATCTGGGACAGGTTGTGTGTGTGTGTGTGTATGCTGACTTCCAAGCATAGTGGAAAAAAAACAGAGGGAGAGTCTTGGCTTACATTTCCTATTCTATGAACTGTGTGCATCCCTTGCACGAAACAGTCATTGAAGAAAGTCCTGCATAATGTCAGCAAGCCTGACCTCCACAAACAACTTGAGTTGCACGTTAAGATACTTTCTTAATAGAAGTGTAGTGCATGCTTAAATCATGAAGGACAGAGGGGAAAAAAACCCTTGTCTCTCCCTCTTCCTTGGAGAACCATCAAGAATTCCCAGCCTCAAGTGCTCTTGGCAGTTCAGGTCTATAATGGGTAATTCAAAAGCATTCCTAAGAATAGTTATTTTCAGTTTCCTAAGCAGGGCTTTTTCATTCTTTAGAAGAATCTGTTAGGAGATGCAAATTGAAAAGTTGTTCAAAATACTGCTGCAATATGTACATGGTCTGTCTGTGCTTGTGGATAGTAGTTGCAGTTCCTTCTTTGACTGGTTTAAATGAAAGAGTGGCCTTATTCATTTCTGAAGAGCACTGTGAAATTTTTCACTCTTCCCATGTGTTCTAGAGGCAACCAAGGTGCCCCTGTAAGGGACAGGCAACATGAGCATGGGCATTTCAACCACTAAATGGCTTCCTGGATCTAATCCAAACCTAATTTACTAGCTCAAGTTCCATAAAAATTACGAACTTTCAAAAATTTTATCTACAAAAGGGGACTCTTTTGTTTGTTTGTTTTTTATCTATCAGAGAAATGTCAGAGAATGTCTTCATTATCCTGACTTTAAAAATAAATAAATAAACAACCCACAGAATTATAGATTAATTAATCCTTCTTGAAGACATTTACATCTAAATAGCAGTAACTGATCTAGTGAACTTAAATTTACTGTGTTACAATGAATGTAGATTGTGGAATGAAGAATAGTTGGAAAAAAACATTAATATTTATACAGTGTCAATTTTAAACAAAGCCATCCAGAATAATTAAGTATGCGTGTGTATGTAAGTAGGTGTTTCAGTAATAAGGAAGCTTTTCTATTATATTTTATAGGTTAGGATGCAGTGAAAACTATTTTATGTTAAAGACTGGACCTTTCTGTTGAAAGAAAAGTAGAGGATTTTTATTTAATTTTACTGATAAATCTAGAAGCTTGTGTTTTCACTGAAACTGCTGAAATCTTGGCCATTGACGTCAAGAGACCAGGCTTAGACTCAAACAGTTCTTGTCAAATGTATTTCGTTCAATTTACAGCCATTTCTTATAAACGACTGCACATCATCTAAATGCAGTAAACAGTGTCATCTAGAGGATATTTTTAAGTACTGCATGTCATCAACAAAACAACTTGCTTTCTATAAAGATTTTGACAAGCACAGTGGAAGCATGAAGCCAGACAGTTGCCATAGTGATATTTTTAAAAAATTTTTTAGATTTTATTTATGTATTTATTTATTAGTATTATCGAATACACTTTGCTTTTGGGACAACAGAAAGCCTAACACACTGTTACTTGGATGCCTCAAGGCTGTTCATTTAATCACAGGCATTTAAAGAAGTTAAGCTAACATCCACTATTACTGTGAATTTCTGGTTCAAATATTGTGACAAAATATTATTTAAAATTGGCATAATAGAGAATAAGGTAATATTTTCTAATATCATGTAATTTTCATCAGTGCATATTTCAGTAATTGCCTTTAGTTATTTGTGCATAATATAATGTAATGCAAATTGCCCTAAGAAATTTATAAGCAATATTCTTAAAATCCAACTAAAACCAGCAAATAATAATTGTTAATTCATGAAACAATAGTATGGGACCTATGGTAGGAAATTAGCTCTTTGAAAGGACTTAAAATAGAGGCATGTTTTGAATGTCATCTTACATGGACAACTTGACCTTATTAAGAGATTTCTATTTCCAACCTTAGATGCAGCAAGTAGCAAGAATTAACAAAACCTAACTCCATCAACAGGTAATGAATTAAAGAGGTCTTCCTCCCCCTTTCTTTTATAATTCAGTTCTGACATTTTCTGGGCTAAAATCTTTATAAGACCTTTTTTATTAAAAACAACAACAAAACACATACAAACAAACAACTGAACAACTTATCAAACAAACACACCCACCCCCCCCCCCCCATGTAAGTAACAAATTGCTAGGGAAAATGTTGTTTGCCTTAACTGAAGTTTTGGGGTTTTCTGCCTAGACCGCATCCTACAACTATCTGTTATCCCTGCTTTGCCAAAGAAAGACTTAAAAATTGCATGTGTTATCCCGCTTCTGCTTGTCACAGTTTCATATTATTTAGAACAAATTTAAATATCTAAGGCTGTATCTAATTTCAGTCATGGGTCAGGCAAGAGTGCAATCTGTATAGAACTTGAGTGTAGTGGGTCCATTAGGATGTAACATAATATCAGTTTTACAAGTGAGCTGCATTAAAAACATACCATTGCTTAATGAGGCTATAATGTTAATTAAATGAATTAAAAACTGTAATATGAAATAAAATCAAACAAGACAGTTACATGGTAGAGGAATTTAATTATAACAAAGTTTTGGTAAAGCTGTCAAGCTAACTAGTTAAAGATAGAATCTTTGACTGGGTAATACTGGCTAAAAAGCAATTTTCCTTTTATAATTCTTTTATAATTAAAGTGACCATCCATTTTGAAGGTTGACATCACTTGCATTCAACAATAAGCTTACATTTATATGGATACATATTATGGGAGTAATGATAGCACGAGAATTGTGACTGAGGTAATTAAAAATGTTACTGCATCCAGCACATTATTTCCTGACAAGAAAATCACAGAATGGTTTGGGTCATCTAGTCCAACGCCCCTGCATGGAGCAAGGACATCTGCAACTAGAGCAGGTTGCTCAGAGCCCCGACCAACTTCACGTAGAATAGTGCCAGGGATGGGGCATCTACTATCTTTCTGGGCAACTTGGGCCAGTGTCTCACAACCCTCAGTGTAAAAGTGTCTTTCTTGTCTCTTGTCTAAATCTCCCTCTTTTTTTTTTAAAAGCATCACCCCTTGTCTTATCACAACAGGCCCTGCTAAAAAGTCTGGCCCCATCTTTCTGACAAGCCCCTTTAAGTACTGAAAGGCCACAATAAGGTCTCTCTAGACCATGGCACTAAGCACCACATCCAATCTTTCCTTAAACACCTCCAGGGATGGTGACTCCACCACCTCCCTGG
>JANHGN010017523.1:4613-16306 GCA_024605025.1 Megaceryle maxima | reverse complement strand
CACCTTTTGAAAATATTTTACTGATACATGAAAAACATTTTTCAAAAATATTATCACATAAAGCTTAAGTAAAATAACTTAAGTTCAGTTTGATAAAAATAAGGACAAAAACAAGAGAAAGTTCTTTTCTTCAGTATTAAAAAAAAATCAAGATAGCCTATATGATTGTTTCTCAGTGTTTTGGAGAAGTCTCTCACCTCTGTCAACTGAGCTGTGGTGATGCTTTCACAGATAACATGAAAACATGTTATCATTGAGTAATTTCTGACCTTATTCAAAGATCTCTCTTCCTTTACTTTAGTCATCAAAAAGCTCTATACACTGTTGTGCAACACCCTTGGTGCTGACAATACTTTGTTGCTGGCAAGCTGAATCTCCAGCACAACGGTAGGTAGCTACTGATCAATAGCAACCGAAGGTGACACATTTCCAGAAGATGCTGTCTGTGAGCTTCTGAACTCTCTGGAGAACTCAGAGTTTGGCATGAGACACCCAGAATCTTAAACAGCCTTTTTTATCCCCTGATCCTATAGTTATTACTGATCTATGCAGCTCTGAAAGCACTCTTTTTCCACCAAGCAGTGCTTGCTTTATGAACATCAAAATGGCACTTTGAAAGGAGAATATGATCCAAACAGCAATCACATTGTCCTCCACAGTTCACAGCTCTTGTTGCCAAAACTATTGTTTCTATCATTAGCTTTATTAGCAGCCTAACTTAATTAGCTAAATGACATTATTTAGTGGCAAGTTCTCCATTACATCTCCACTAACCACATTTCATGTGGATTTTATTTGTGTAGATAGGCTGGAAGGTGGGCAATAAAAAGAGATGGACAGAGGACAGAAAAGCAAGTCCAACAGAATGGCCCTTGCTACCCAAAACATTGAACCAATGACGATTCTAAATGAGAGGACAAGGACTGTTTCCTAAGGTGGATTTTAGTATAGTCCTGAATCTTGAAGCACAAGAATGAATTGCTGTCAAGAAAAACATGCTAGGATGGCAGATAGGCAACAGGTGATGCATTGAGTGTAACCTGATTTCTATGTGCTCTTGCCCAGGCACAGAAGGAGTATCCACCAGCTACTACTTTCCCTTACTTCTTCCACAGAAAAGCAACTCCCAGATATTGCCCAGACAGTTGTAGGAGCAACCTCTATCATGTGCTCCCCCTGGAAATCTTTTTTCATAGGGGAAATAGGAACATCAAAACTCCAGAGAGTTAATTACATTCTTTTACGGACAGCACAGCACACACAGTATGAGACTGCCCAAGATACAACAGTTGATGACCACAACGGGATTTTATTGTATTTATTGCCAATGCTGTTGCAGTAGCATCTAATGCTATCAACATCTACCAAAGGGCTGTTTATATACTTTGATACACTACTTTGATGGATATTGTACCTTGACTTTGATTTCCCTGTGCTGCTTTTTAATGTATCTTGTAATTCTGTGAGATCAACTCAGATCAGCTTTATGTAAAAGTGATTTCAAGTTCCTTCACTGTGTATTTAACTGTTGCTTTCTTATGCAGAGGGTAACTTCCATAGTTTTGTTTTGGTTTTTTTTTAATCTGGACATGCCTAATAAAACAAAGAAATATTTTTCTCAGAAATCTAACCACCTTGCTGCCAAAAGATACAGGGAATCTTTCAAAGTCCTGTTAAGCATAAACTCTGTGCAGATTATTCTAGTCATATTGGTAGGGACCAGATGTATGCATCCTACCACAGAAACAGCTGTTTATCTGCTAGTCTATGTAGTATAAAGTATTCTGATTTAGAACAGATTCATATCTGTAGAGGAAATGAAAAATATAAAGTGAATTTCAGAAAAGAAACTAGGAGGAAATAGACCTGGGTATGGACCACCAGGAATTGTCAGATAGATCACAGCCCACTTTCTCATGGTTGTGGTATGTGCAGTAAAAAAGAGGGTCAGAAGCCACAACTCAGATGTATTGTTTTAGACATCTGTGGTTTGTGGCCTGGTCATCCTGTGACAGGACTTGCTACCTCATTGAACCAAACTTTCTTCAGGCATTTAAAAATTCAATTCACAATATCCAGTCACAGCCTCTCACATGCCGAACACCTGGCCAATGTGCTAAAACAATCAACTGAAGGACCAGCAGCTTATAAAGTGATAATGCAAGATAGGGACTGAGCAGGAAAGACTGATGATGTTTCTAAAGTCCCTTTGGTGGAAGTCTGCTGGACTCAGATGAGACCGTTATAATAGAAAACTCTTAACAGTCAAATCTTAAATGTTCTAATGCTTTATTTCCACACTTTGTCTTCATATCTCATAAATAGTTGAAGAACTCTTCAATTTTGCAGCTGTTATTATAATTAGCAAGCTAAATGGTTTTGCTTTTAAAACTGTGAGTCACAGTTAACTGCTTAATGTTACTGCTATAAACATGTACTTTATTGATATCTTAAACCCTTTCTTCATGAGACTGCCTTTTCCTTCCTGGCATATACCTCTGTTAATAACAGTCCCACATCCCTAACCAAATAAGTGGCTTATCAAATCTGCTCCCAATTTAACTGAGACAGTTAGAAGTCAGTGGTTTTGCAAGTAATTTTTCTCATACAGTTGTTTGTGTGGTATAGGACTAATTTAACCTTCCTCTTTTCTAAATCTGTGGCTATAGTTCACCCTGAAACTTCACAACATGTTTTGATATGTTCAGGGCAGTAAAAAGGATGTTTGTATTCTTTGATATGAATGAAACGTAGATAAAAGTTGTTGTTACCAAATTAAACACACTTCTAGTGAAACTCCACTGGTTTTATCACATTTCAAGAGGGCAAATTCAATCTAATACTAGAGAAGGACTGGAAATAAAATACTTTAATATTTACAAATACTGTGTATTGGTCACTGATGAAGAGGAAGCACATTCTACACAGCTCTGACATTTCACTTACCTCTCCCTGTGGATATGAGGCCGTCAGAAATAGATACCTTAAATCTGCAACTCTATGTACCTAATTGTAATTATAGTATAGTAATGTGATGAAATTCAGAGGCTGTGATGGATATAAATGCAGCATGATTTTCTTCTTTCTCAGGTCATCAAGGAGATTGATAGGGATCCAGGGAAAAAATTTAAGTACTGCAACACTTAACTTTTGAAAGCTCTGTAGAAAAATTATATTTTCACCTTTTTCAATGCATGGGGAAAGTGCGGTGTCACAGAAACCTGCAAGCTGCACAGGGATTCAAACAAAATAGTCAAGTTCTTTGAAAATACTGAAGATAGAGAAGGGTAGGACCTCAACCCCTTCCTCAAGAAGATGTAGCTATTTCTCTGATAGAATTCTCTTATAGAACAGCCTGAGACACCTCTTTTACACACTGCTATCCAAAACATGACAAATAAAAACTGAACAACAAGAAAGCTTAGACAAAAGTCCCAGCAACTCTCAATATAGAAACAGAGTACTCATCTCAAAGGAGGCTGAGGTTAGAGGTGAGGATTCAGTTCTTAGAGTCTCTGTCCTAGGAGACTACTAAGATATTGGATAAAAGTATTTTGTGTGATGCTGTTCAAACACATAAAAGAGTTTACCCAACTGAAAGTCCCTGTTGAGACCAGCCATTTAACAGCCTTACCAGGGCGCAGGCACAGAGGAAGTGTGGTATCATCAGGACCTCTATTATGGAGATCACTGGACAGGAGGTAAAGTGTTTTCAGATGCCTGTAGATGTAGGTGGCAGTCCAGGCTTCTGAGCATAGTAAAGCCACATTGTTGGTGCTCAGTGTGCAAGTTGCTTTGTAGATATAGCCTAGTGTGAGATTGACACAGTCATCACAGTACTTTCAGCACCAAATATGTTTATTGAAGATCACTAGCATGCCATCTAAATTGGTTGTGAATTCTTAGTACTGCAGGCTACATTTTTTCTTTCAAGTTTCCAGATTCCACCAGTTTCCAGTGTAAGCTGTTGTCCTGTCATTAACATTACACATCAGGGTACAGACAGCCTCAGTTTAAGGCTTCTTGTTTACTAAAAAGATAAAAAGATGCTTGTAAGTAGCTGACTGTGATCCAAGCAGCACTGACAATAACAATTTCTTACTCTCATCCTATTTTATCTGCATTTAAGCAGTCTGAAGAAGAAATGTAGAGTGTATGAGACTCTCAAAAGTCCATGTTGCTTGTTGAAAGATCATGAAGAAATTTACAGCAATATTTAGGAAATGACTAATATCTTCTGCAACAAAGCTTTCCTTTTAGGTAAAAGCCATTTCTGTTTTCCTATTGGATTCCAAGAGCTGTCAGAAACATGAATTAAAAATATACAAATATTTTAGAATAAAAGGCATATTCTTAGTAAGTCTTATGCTTCTCTTAGATCCATCTGTCTTCTCAAAGAGATTTAGTTTCTTCTTCACCTGAAAAATATCAGAATGAAAAACAAGAAAAAATTATAACAAGAACGAAACAAACATGTAATGAAATATGAGAAAGAATGAATTGCAATGCCTCATCAGAGACAAGCATTTCAATTAATTTTTGAAGTGTTTTGGGATCCCTGTAAAATTCTGCAATTCGTGAAATAATTATCATTGCTGTAAATTGCAACATAATTTCTAAATGCCTAAAGAAAAAAAAGCAATATGGAAATTTCATTAAGGAATAAAACTGTTTAAATGTTCAATCTGGACAAGTTGTTCCAGCATTCCTTTATTCATCAAGCTTTACATGGAGGAAATGTCAGTGATGAAGGTATGAAGGAATATACATTTATGCAGGTATTGTATTTATTATCACAGACATATTCAGACATTTAAATGGCACAGAACAATGTACCAATTTTGTGTGCCACAAAATGGTGTTGTTGAGTTCAGTTAAACTTGCAGGTGTAAATAGTGTCAAAATTTCATTCTGTACCTTTTGTCTTTGGATGTCACCATCAGGGAAATTGATTTCCTTTTTAATTCTTGGGGGACCCTTCCAGACGTTAGACAGAATGACTAGACAGATCAACAAGAAACTGCAAATAGGATTTTTCTGTAGCTTTGTTGTTACTGAAAATGGGACATAACTCCCAAAACTATTGCTTGTGTTGTAGAACAAATTCTTTCCTGATGTAAAAAGACACTATTCCGTTGACTCCTATGACGTTACACAAAATTTGTGCCAAAATAATATGTAGCTCTTTATTCATTTATCTATAAGCTGGTTGCTGTGACTTAATTTCAAATGAATTATGTTACTGTTCTTGGTCTGTGCCCTTGCTGCACTTTATTACTTAGAAGGCTAGTTCAGCAGAAATAAATAAATATGTGATTTGCAGTCTCAGCAAATGTCCTAGCCAGGAACAATGGCCTCTCTGCAGTCTTCCAGACTAATTGCCCCCAATTTTCTGCTCTAACCTTCATACCCTATTCATTCCCTTCTTGCACTATTCTCCTTACTCTTTTTCCACTTGATCCTCATGTTCAGATTTCCTCCAGTGTCAGCAAGTCTTTAACCACCATCTCTTACATATTCAAATTCCTTTAGAGAATAAGTTCCTCTACAGTGATCATAAGAAATGTGTATACATTTAAGTAAGTACATTATTTAAGAAAATAATATACTTCAAATCTTTCCTCCATAAGCTCTTGCCCTGAATTTCTGTGTTTGATAGTATAACCTAGCATTTAGAGTAACACTGTCATTATAATTGTCCCCTGTCCTTACTAGTACATCATCTTCCAAAGTTTTCCTAATTTCATAGACAAAACCTGCTATCAAATATTATAAGCAGTTTAACTGACATTCGTACATGTAGGAAGATTTTAAAGATTATATAAAGGCTGATTGGCAGCAACTTTTCATTCAAAAACTGAATGCAGTAGCAATAAGTTAATGATAAGCATTAATAAAATCATGTTTGAGGTCATTGCTTAGGTACTAAGGACCTTTTGATGATTAGAGAATGTGTTTGAAAATTGGTCTGGGCACATACTTAACAGCCTGTGACTTTGGAAGGCATTAATCCAGAACATTGGTTTCATTTTCTCATTAAGTCTTCTCCATTATAGGAAGTTGTTTGTGAGGCCTGTTGGAATCAGTGGTGCACAGGAAGGATGAAATTAAAGAAACTAGTCTGAGTGAAGTAAGTAGTTCCCAGCTACTTACTTTAGGGGACACCTGCTGAATTTAACAGAATTGTTTTCCACAGTCCAGCTGCATTTCTGCTGAGTAGTTAGCCAGGTGTGGAGACTGAGCCTGTGACCTTTGTGTGCTTATCCACTATGAAAGACCATGGTTCATTCTGTTGATACAGTGTGTAGGTACAAAAAAAAATCATGAGAGCCATGATAGCTATAAGATGAATATGTTACATTGTTTTTGAATCCTTTTATTAAGTTTGGTGTAAGAAAAAAGCACATTTTACATACAAGTGCATGTTTTCAGTTAGGGAAATATTCCTGACTGGACTTGCCTCTATCTGTGCTAAGCTAGCTAACTTTGATATGTTTTCCAACTATATACTTTATCCTTCTATCTCTTCAGATTTCTCCATCTTATTCTGTTCAGCTCCTGCACTGGCCTGGACTGGGAGAATTTTATGCTCAGTTCCTACCTTTTAGATCATTTATCTTTCTTCCTTATGGCACCATTAAAATAGCTATACTATATCCAACTTGTGACTTATCTGACCTGGTGTTCTCATGTCTCCTGTGAACACTTAAAAAAGGAACCATTATGAAACAAGATTATTACTATGAAAAATTTTACTCCTAGTCTAATTAGCATTGATGTAACTTTTGATAAGCTCCATAGTATAAAAAAAAAAAAAAATAGAATCTTGCATTATGTCTTTCATATGGTGCTAGTTTCAGTGTCCCTGTGGTGCTTCCAAGCACAGAATCATAGTATAAAGCTGACCTCCCTTTAGTCTATATATTCAAGGTTTTGAAGTCTTTCCCTGTGTTCTGTGAGAGCGCATCAGACTATATACTCTGGGTAATATTTTGCAAGCATATTTATGTTCATCGGGGTTTAAAAACAAATTCTTAGGTAACTTGACATTGCTGGGAAAAAAAAAGAAGTTTATATGTTGTTTCTATCTAATACAGTTTTAAAAATATTATTTATTGAGATTTCCAAGAACTTACTAGACTTCTCATTAGAGAAATGTGTTTTTAAAAGCAAACAGAATACTTTTTTTTTCAGTGTATGTTGGTGGTACTGCATTTATATCGTGATACTACTGGCAGTGCCATGAGGCCGTTGGCACAAGGTCAGGGCGCTGAGGCTCCACAGCAGTCAAGGCGACAGAGCAGTGGCTCCTCAGCTGTGGGGATGGCTCTGAAAAACCCCTTGTGGGCCACAGCTGAGGGTAGGGCCTCTACCAAAGCGATGGGTACTTACCTCAGGACTAAAACCACTGCTCCTTCCAAGAAAGCCCCAGTGATGTCTGGTGTGCCTCCCCAGCCAGAGCTGGTACCAAAGGAGACCTCAATCCAGGCAGTAGCTGCAGGGATCACCCAAACTCTGCTTCTGGTGAAAAGGTCAGTTCCTGCACAAGGTGTGTGCAGGTTGATGTCAGGTGGCAGAGTTACAAGAAAGGCTGCACAGTATTGGTAGGGCTGAGATGGAGACATGTAGGTGGTTTTGCAATCATGTTCCTGTCCAGGACACCACCATGAATGAGGCACCTTGAACACTGGTGACCCACAAAAGCAGGACTCCCCTTCAGTCTCCACCTTTCTTAATTGCAACCAAAAACAGATCTGGGATTTTAACAGCCACAGGCACCCGTGAACAAGGGCTGCAGGAAGTAACTGTGAAAGCAGCACACAGTAAACATCACAAAAAGAGATGACAAGTACTCATAGGGGGTGACTTTCTGGTAAAGGGCACTGGGGCACCCATCTGCTGACCTGACAGTCATGAGAGGTCTGCTGCCTCCTGGGAGCTAAGATCAGAGACATTACTGAAAGAGTACTACAACTAATCAAAAGCACAGACTATCCACTGTTATTCTTCCATGTGGTCATGAATGACACAGCAAACCAGAAGCTGAAGCAGAATCAAGAAGGACGATAAAGGCCTAGGGGTACAGGTAAAAAAAAAATTGGTGCACAAGTTACCTTTCCCCAGTCTTATCAGCTGGAGGAAATGGGGTAGCCAGAAATAGATGTATAATGTACATCAGCTTCTGGCTATGTGGCTGGTGTCATTTAGAAGGCTTTGGTTTTTATGACAATGGAATATTCTATGATAACTGGCTGGCTAGATGGGGGGAGAGCAGTCTATGTAATCTACCTTGACTTTAGCAAGGCTTTTGATGCTGTCTCCCATAACATTCTCATTAGGAAGCTCATGAAGTGTGGGTTAGATGAGGGGACAGTGAAGTGGATTGAGAGCAAGTTGAGTGATGGGGCTCAGAAGGTCATGATCAATGGTGCAGGGTTGAGTTAGAGGCCTGTAACTAGTGGTGGTCCCCAGGGGTCAGTACTGGGTCTGGTCTTATTTAACATCAATGACCTAGGGGAGGGGCAGAGTGTATCCTTGGCAAGTTTGCTGATGACACAAAACTGGGAGGTGTGACTGACATACCAGAAAGCTGTGCTGCCATCCAGTGTTACCTGGACAGACTGGAGTGTTGAACAAAGTGGAACTTAATGAGGTTCAACAGGGGCAAGTGTAAGGTCCTGCACCTGGGGAGAAACTACCCCATGCATCAATATAGGTTCCATTAAGTTAACTATGAGCCAGCAATATGCCTTTGTGGCCAAGAAGGCCAGTGGTATGCTGGAGTGCATTAAGAAGAGTGTGATGAGTAGGTCAAGAGAGGTCATCTTCCCCCTCTATTCTGCCCTGGTGAGGCCACATCTGGAATACTGTATCCAATTCTGGGCTCCCCAGTTCAAGAAAGATGGGGAACTACTGGAGAGTGGAACATCTCTCTTATGAGGAAAGGTTGAGAGAGCTGGGACTATTTAGCCTGGAGAAGAGAAGACTGAGAGGATACCATATCACTGTCTGTAAATATCTAAAGCATGGGTGCAAGGAGGATGGAGCCAGACTCTTTTCAGTGGTGCCCAGTTATAGGACATGGGGCAATGGGCACAAACTGGAACACAGGAAGTTCCATCTAAATATGAGGAAAAACTTTATTGTGAGGGTGACAGAGCACTGCAACAGACTGCCCAGGGCGGTTGTGGAGTCTCCTCTGGAGCTATTCAAAACCCACCTGGATGCAGTCCTGTGTAATGTGCTCTAAGACAGACCTGCTTTGGAGGGGGGAGTTTGACTAGATGATCTCTAGAGGTCCTTCCAAAGCTAACGATTCTGTGATTCTGTAAAATATCAAATACATTATTTACATTGTGCAAATACAAGTCAGTATAATGAACAGAATGAGTGAGGGAAAGGAGCACCAGCAGTGCAGGAGCCTGAATAGAAAAAGAAATTTCAATACACACAGAACCATTTGAAAGTCTGACCCTAACCAATGGTTAGGAAATGTTCCTACTGACTTCAGGACAGCTATTGTGTATGTTTGCTCCATAGAAAGTCACGCACATTTATGCAAATATTAACTTATAGAATCATAGAATGGTTTAGGCTGGAAAGGACTTTTTAAGGTCATCTATTCCAACCCCCTGCAATGAGCAGGGATATCTTTAACTAGATAAGGTTGCTCAGAGCCCAGTCCAAACTGATATTGTGTTATCTAGCTGAAGAATGTAAGGACTTCTTTTTCCTCTGTACATTATCCTTTATTACAGATTTTGAAATATTATAATATGAGGAGGGGTTTTTTTGCTTTTATAGTTAAAAGAAAAAAATGAGTGCTTTTGTTTTGTTTGCACTTTGCATGAATGTGTTTATATTTTGAGCTACTATTACAAAAAGAAAAAAAGAACAAAGAAAAAAACAACCACAAAACCCTGACAAAAGACTTTAAATAATTTCATGCCCAATTTGGCAAGTTAAAGCAATGGAAATTCAAGATAGGACAAAATATATTTCTGTACTTTACAAGCAATTTCCATATTTTAGGAACAATTTCAAGTTTTAAATATGCATTTAATAGATATAGGATAGTTCTGGTAAATTAATTGAGCAAAAAATTATTATTCTTCTTATATTCCAGTCAGTTTCTTCCAAGCCTACCATTTCTCCCCATCCAACTCTGACTAGCTTCCAAACATGCATTCACTGTATGTCAGGCGTTTGGCTTATAGCCTGTATCTGTTTATGGAAAATCTCCTACATATAGGGAGGTTGTTGACTTTAATCTTTTCTATGGGTTTGACATCAGTATCAGAAGAGTTGATTTATTACTCTGAAAGTGCAGGTAAATTTAGCTTTTTTTTTTTTAAGTCTGAACCACTTAAAAGGTTCTTAGCATTAATATGAAATCTGTGGCTGCTTTGGAACAGAAGTTTTATTTACAGTTTTCCTGAGTTTTCTTAAGTGGACAATTATTCTGAATACATATTCACCCTAGTACATATTAAGAAATTCACCAAAGTCTGTGCTGTTGCCCTGTTTTGAGCAGAGTTCAATTTAGCCCCTGTTATATTTTTATGAGCTTTCAGTACAAAGTAGTCTAACATTTTTCTCCTAGGATAAGATTAATCTGCTCTAGTTTAGGCATTAAAAAAAAAAAAAGCTCTAACTCCCCCTATTCTTTCTTTACATTCAGCGAATAGAAATTGGCATCTCAAGGGAATGATTAATCTTATCCAAGATCAGTATCTAGGATAGGTCAGATGAATTGCCCTTTGGAGGTGCCAGTTTCTTTCCAGTGACTATCAAGGGAACTTAGGGTGACTGGCTCAGTCTTAGAACTGTAGTTTTTAGATGTCTGAAGTTAAGTGACATAGGCTGTTCTTCCTTATGATAACATTTTCTGAGGATATGAATAATTAATTCCTTTCAGAAAATATTACCTTGAAGACAGTAGTGTTTTGACTGAGACCCAAAATGTTAAAGACAATTCAGCATACACATATTTGCAATATTATATGCTCTTCTTGCAGAATCTTGGGAGATTTGATGAAACAATCAGAGAACTGGTGCTCACAGGAGCATTACAAGTACTTTTGGACACGTGTAACCAGGATTTTATACAGAAAAATAAAGATTTTAAATGTATTAGTGGAATTAATCACACTTCAGAAATCTACAGTGGAGACACCTACATGTGATGTAGCTTCTGTAGGCTCCTTTTCTAATCAAGGGACAGAAGACCTTTCAAGGTGAAATACTTCTGACCTATGTTAGATGCATGCTTTAATATGAGATGAACTATGGTCCTAAAGTTTCTGGTTTTCTCCACTGATTCTAAAACAAGACTAGAGAGTGTGATTAATTCAGGTGCAGATACCAAATGTATTTCTCTGTTATTCGTGAATGGAGCAGGAGAAAATAGTATCCCATGGTTCCAAGTGGCCAAAATGTTGTGTTGTAAATGTAAAATCTTAAAACTGTTTGGTGACCCTCGGCTCTTCAGTGTTGCCTAACGCTAATGTGTTGTTGTGACACCATTTAACAGATGTGACATTGTACTAATATTTATGGCTCAAATGTAACATTGCTTGATGATAAAGTCAATTTCAGCTGTGTAGAGACATTCCACACACTATTACTTATTATATCATTAAAAAAAAAAAAAGCTTTGAAAAAATTTACAATAATGGTACAAAATTAACAAC
>JANHGN010017522.1:32410-46711 GCA_024605025.1 Megaceryle maxima | reverse complement strand
TTTTTTCCTATTTTAATCCAAGAATGGCTTTAGACCTTCTGAAAATATGTTAGTAAATTGAACAAATAGCGACAGGCCATATCACGCGTATTCAGAGAAGCACCCTGTAACATGTTTAAAAATCACTAAAATACACATCTCAGAAATATTCTGCACATTTTTCTAGATTAGATTTATAGGTGTGATTAATGATGCTGATAACTTGCTGGATTCCTAGGGACTACGTAATTTGTTTTACAACAAAATTTGATCACAGTAAACTAATTTTATGTGTAAGCCATGCTATTTTAAAACATTTATAGAATTCAACCTTGTAATCTCTTGCATATGATCTGAAAAATAAAGATAGTGAGTTAATATTGAAATAAATAGGCTATTTTGAATGCCAGTAAAATTTTGAATTAAAAATAAATTGTCTTTGATCTCAAATGTTATCATTTAGGAAAGAGCAAATGGTGCTTTTAGAAAATAAGTAATTTCTTTCTTCTGCTGGTGTTTTCCTACCTCTAAAAGGAGATTAAAGCAGGAACTCTGAACACCTTTTATGTTGTATTAGTAAAGCTTTTCCACTTTGCTTTCCCAGTTGTCTAACGGACACACTATTCATCAGCCAGATGCCAACGTTTCCGTGACACTTGGGTTATGGTATTAAATTTTGTCCATTTCAAATGGTCTAAGTAAAATTAGTCCTTGGAGCTGTTCTGAGAAGCAGTTATTCTTTGAGGTAGTTCAGTAGTTTACCAGTCTTTAGAGTTGTTTGTTGGGTTTTTTTTTTCAAATTCAGTGTAGTATTCTCAGGGTGGATTTCTCTTGAAAGAAACAGTTTGACTGGAGAAACTATCATGGTGTATGTATGTGTTAAAATAACAGCTCGTTTAAACTGTAATCACAAAGGGTGAAACTGTATTTGAACTATTAATGTGCAGAATAGCTACATGTGGTTTATAGGTCAAAGTATAATAGTGTGAACATTTTTTGATTGGTACAAATTGTAACAACGGTTGTCAACTTGGCTCCAAGAATCCCATGCACTCGGGGAAAAATAATAATGTGGTTTTTAACGATGCCAAAGTACTTCAGGATATTGCTTCACCAAATATTAATTCTTCTGTGCAAGTTCCACTTTCCTCTTAGTGCTGCCCCCAATTAAAGCTTTAAGCACTTAACCTGTAGTTGTGAAAAAAGCAGTTTATGATGGGTGTAATCTTACTCCCAGAGGTCTAATTATCTCAGTTGGTTCCCAATTAATCCATGAAGTTGTTAGGTCTTCCTTTTAATTAGTTCTGTTCTTCTTGAAGAACAGTTTTATTTTTCATATTTCACTTTATTATTTTCTTCACTGGAACCCTGCAGGGTGGGAATTCTACTTTGAAATGTTCTTATTTGTTTGATGGCTGGCTGATGCCTAATGAAGATGATTCTTTACCCACAGCTTGCATTAAAGTTCAGTTTGGAGATTGGAATGCAAGTCCATTAAGCATGAAAATGAAATGTAAATATGTACCAAGTGAGAGAGTGAACACTTCCTTTGTTTTAAAGCCATTATTTAAAGGAAGTTTTTATGTTAAAGGTACAATTATCTTTGGTCCAATCTCACAAAATTGAAATTGAGTTAATTCTAAACATACTCTGAACTAGAATTTTTCTGTTTTTTTCTAGTTTTGTTTAGTTTTGGGTTTTTTTGGTGTTTTGTTTGTTTTTGTTTGTTTGTTTCTTTGTTTTGGTTTTTTGGTCTCATTAATGCATGTATTTAAGAGGATGCATATATAAGGAAGTTGGATATAAAGTCACATTTTCCTTCTCACTTTCACCTGTGAAAATCTTTTTGTATAACAGGGATCTGCAAGCAGGAATAGAAGCTTCATAAAGTAGTCACAAAAACACCCAGTAGTGAAATATTATCTGAAGACTGCTGGGAATTTCACTTACCCCTCCAATTCTGTGTCAGCTCTGCATGATAGAAAACTATATTGGTTTCTCTGACAGTGTCCTTTCCCCTGTTGTATCTCAGTGATATTCCCTTGCCATATTCCATCAAAAAATCAAACTGTTTACCCACTGGAACTGTGACTCACTTCTGTGGTCTTAACTGTGGAATTTAGCCAGCCAATGAAATTTTACTTGATGTATGTGTTACACAGTTTCACCGACCAAAATATTTTATTCCTGTAATGCACAAATTCTGTTTTGAAATGTGCATCAGTTTAGCAACTATTTATTTTTGTAGTAGTTTTACAGATAGTGAAGTAACTGTCCATTCAGAACTCACTATACCATTTAAGGATTGATAACCAATTAGTATTCTTTATGCATAAATCGTTAAAGTTCATGGAAGAAAGCAATATTTAGTAAGACAGGAATAAAAATAAGAACTAAAACAGAATAATGATTATTATTCATAGATTACACTCATCTCCACAAACATTCATTTTAATGAAATTACAGGGGCTACATAAATGGGAATGGGAAATAATTGTTATAGAGAGAAGAGCCTCTGATATATTTTTTGCAGTAATTGGTGGTAGTGTAGTAGTGAAGTAGTCATCATTTTGTGGTTTTAGGAGGAAAAGTACATAAAAGTACTGTGTTATCTTTTCTCTGGCTATTAAGACTTATTTGTCTTTTGTCAGAAATAAGATCTGTGAAAATCACTTAAAACTCACTCAGATTTCACTGTATCCCTTTACACCTCAGATTTTGCAGAGACCCTTGGTCAGGTAGCATCCATATATAGAATGTAGTCATATATTAAGTGACTAAAGAGAACAGCAAGGAAGGGTCATGAAATGTATGTTGTCGTCTTCCTGACCTCTGCATATTATTTAGAAAGTGGAAGTCTGAAGGATTGTTTCTGCTTTTTAGGTTTTGGGTAGAGCTATGACCAAGGTTTTCCATACCCTTCAATTCCATTGCTAGAGAACAACATGGGCAGAAAAAAGCTAGGAATTCACAGTCTAACAGCTTAAATCACTGTTTTTTTTCCTTTCTTTTGCAAGGATCAGTGTCATGATGTGTGGCTACTCTTCTTAAGAGGCAATGTAGAAAAATTATGTAAGAGATTTTCTGTGACTGTTCCTCTCCTAAGATGAAGTAATTGTGCATGTGAGTATGCTGCATCTCTGAAGGAACTTCTTATTTAAAGTAATACTATGGATTTTGTTTTGAAATTCTTCATATTTCGTCTCGGGAGTATCTTCTCTGTTCTCTTATCTTCATGTCCTTGTAATAGCTAGTCATTTTGTGACTTCCACAGAGATGGCAATAATTCTGGTAACATCTAGCTAAGTCTTTAAAGGAGAAGTGACTTGAATACTGTTTTGAACAATCACCATAAAATACTATTTAAAAAAAATAATTAAATCCAGTGGAGACACATAGCATGGGTAATTTTCTGCTAATGTGATGTGCAGAAATTGCTTTATTCTTACAAAAAAAAAACAAACAAGAAAAAGCCAACAAAGCCTCCTAAGCCATATTACCTTCTTCTATTTATTTTTTTCTTTTAAATACTTTTTTTCTTAGAAGCATGTAGTTCAAGTTTGTTATTTTACTCTTTCTCCAGGTATGTAGTCTGCATCTAATTTTATCAAGTAGGGTGACACAATAGTCCACCTTAGAGTGAAGCAACTGATGATGAGGTCTCGACATGTATACTTTATGAATTTTTAGCATTAGGCCTGTCTCTCATCTGGTCCTGTGCTGGATGCCCTGGAATACAGGAGTTTGTTTTACCATTCAGCTGAATTAATCAAAAAGCCAGCTTGCAATTGCAAGCCTCTCCACACTGTAAACCAAGGCTCAGTCAGTGAAAACAAGCTATATTTTAGTGTCTAAATCTCTCTCCTGGTTAAACCCAAAATACTCATGTAGGTGAACCCCTAGATAACTGCAGGTGGTAACTGATCTGAAGATAATGTGGATTTCTGGCAGTCCAAAAACATTTAGTATCATGGAACTATTGGTATCACATTGCAATTTTTTTTTTTTTTTTTTTTTTTTGACAGCTGTATGTTGCCCAGTTTTCCTGCTGATGCATAGTTGTACACTCTGCAACATTTTTTGTTTCTAAGGGGAATTTTTTCATAAACATAACAAAGAAAAGAAAAAGGAAAGAAGAAAATAAGAAAAGGGTTATGTCCTTTTGGAACTGTTGCAGGAAAATGAATGATGTCGTAGATACATTTTTAGGAATAGAAGTGTGATATCACACTGCATTGCTGTGAAATTGTATCTAAATATTTGAGTGGAAATGGTAGTGAAATTCTGGAACTTTTTTTCTTGTTGAGCTTCACATATTCTGGTGGCTGGCCATTTAAAAGTGTAACAATTCTAACTACCCTAATATCAGGTGTTTCTGTAATTATAGCTAATGCATGCAACATAGAAAATATTGGGGGGGGGGGGGGAATTTCAAAAAGCATTTGAGTTTTCTAAGACAAACTATTGGATTCTGCTCTGTACAAACCTGGATGTAAAATTTGCCAGTAGATGGCATGACCCTGCCCCTTGGTTATCACTGCTCCCTAAAGTAAATGAAAAGAGAAATCATGTTGAGCCCCAGAGCAGTGATCCGTGAAAGTTAAGTACACTTCAGGGACAATGTGATAAAGCTGGGGTTGTGGCTTTTGGCAGGTAGATTAAAACGGAATGAAAAAAATAGTAATTTTGTGTAACTAGAAGAATTTATACAAGTATTTTTTAAAACCCAGATCTTTTAAAAATATTATTTTGTGATATAGATTATTTCTCTTAAGTGTGTGAATTTTTTTAGGTTGATTTTTATTAAAATAGGGTTCCTAATTGTGAATTCTAACCTCTGAAATTGCTCTGACAGACCTTTGTTCATTATGCAGTAATTAGAAAGGCACCATTAGCATCTATGCTGTGAACTTTTCAGTGTAGTTCAGGACACATGGTAGTATAGCCAATTAAAACAAAAACATTTAAGTGGGTAAGAAAACTATTAAAGCCAATTCATTAGACCTGCATATTTTGGGGTCAGTGGTACAGAACATGCACATCAAAGCAGAAAAAGCTTGAGTCGCTAATATGCCCCAAAGCACTGAAGTGAGCAGCATTGCAGATTTTGAATTTGAGAGGTAGGGCAGCCTTAGGGTACTGATTACACTGATGAGAATATGGTAATGACTTAAGCAGCTGTCAAGAGTTACAGAGACCAAAATCCAGAAGGATGTGTGGCTAAGAAACAGATGCCTTTAAAACTGTCTGGTTTGTTCCTGTTCAGTAATTTACAGCAAAACTTTAATGAGGTGACCTCCACAGCATTTTGTACACAGATTAAGGGGTTTTTTTTAAAGTTTCAGAAGCCTAGTTTCTTACAGCAGTGGATGAGCTCAGGTAGGTCTGGTTTTAAGAGCTACCAATAGACATGTCAGATTAGATGACAGAAATGGAAGAAGATGGTGATTTGGAAGAATACTGAATAGTAAATTAATTCAATCAGTACAGTGCCTTTTCAATGCTGCATGAATCCAGCTGAGAGCAGGCACCACTGATCCTTGAAAGTCTCTTTAAGGCCAGCATTAGGCTAGAAAAATGTGGTCAGATTGGTCTGACATCCAGTCATATTGCAGATACTTCTGACAATCTGACCAAAGACTAGAGACCAAGAATCAGCAATAGAAATAGATTGGTCAACAACTTGAAAGAATCTAGTGACTGAAATAATAATTTGTTTTCAGAGAAATATTTACTTTCACTAAATTTAGCTAGCTCCAAGTTAGTTGATACATCAAAACTAGTCAGGTCTATATATGGTCAGTGTAGAAAAGAAAGCATCTCAGGGGAGCGAATCATGATGTCCAGAGCATCTAATTTCTGGTGTTCAAATTATTATCTGAGTGATCTTTCTCTTTTTTACTATAGAGATTGACTGGATGAGTAATTTAGATTGGATGCCTAACTTGTGGAAGGCTAAAATAATAGAGTAAAAGGGGTTAAATAATAATATTCTGTGATAAATTATCCAGTTAGCACAGGTGTGTAACTGTATGCCCATATCCTATCCATTTTACTAAATTCACTTATTTCAATACTTGCAGACCATTTATTAAGTATATAGAGTCAACTGTCTTTTTTCCCCATGCTGTAGTTACTACAAATGTTCCACCTATAAAACTGAATTTTGCTACTTGGATATTATTGTCAGTAGCAGGGTGCAAAGTGCTATTGGCCACAGGAGAGGTGTGGGGAATCACTGACACCTGACCTCAGTTAAGCTTATATAAAGTGCTGAAAAGGCTTCATACTGATTATAATAATTCTTCAGGGATCCCTGTCCTTCCCTCCTGCAGCTCATGTGCAGCTCTTTTAATGAGCAGCTCAGTGATCTTGTCCACAGTGAGGATAGAAGTGAAGATAGTTAAGAACCAATCAGCAATGTGATTAATCACTGTTAACATAAGAGCAGAGTACTGCCGACTGTTGGTATGTACTGTTTGATTCGAATGCATTTATCTGGTGGAAGTGGAAGTCCCTCTTTGTTCTGACTGGAACAGCCCTGCTGCTTCTAACAGCTGCTGAAATCAGGCATATTTCATTGCTGTTAATTCAATGCAAGGAATCGTTATCATTGTGCTGAGGTTCTGGACACCTATCATTCTTTCGTGTCTGAATTCTGAAGTCAAATTAATAAGACTCATATGCTCTCAGTCAGTTCAGTGCACTTGTACTAGGTAAATGTTTTTGTCCTGGTCACAGTTCAGTGTTGTCATTTTACCTTGCAAAATGATGCAGGAGGTATTCAAACTAGTAATACTCAAGAGTAAATTAAAAAGTACATAATTCTCTTTTATACCAGATGTGAATAGCTCTCTATGCGGATACTCTGTGTGATAAAAATCAAGGATATGTGTTTCATTCCTGCATCTCAAAACTACACTGCCTTTTCTCTGCTGTTTTTTCCAGAACATTATTAAGATTTTTTTTTGTGTTTTGGCTCCCCTTCGGAGATGATGGATGGTTACTTCCTTTTGCTGTCAGCTAGCCAGTGAATAACCAATTGAGAGGAGGAGAATACAGGATCAAGCCCCTTTCCATTTCATAAAGTCTTACACTTTTAACTGGGAAGGCAAGCATTAAATCTACCCTAAGCTATTTACTGTAGGCTTCAGACAAAAAAATATAGTTCTCTAATTTGCTAACTTTTTATTGCTAGTTTGACATGATTTTGCATAGCTTGGAGTCTTGTACTTTGGTTTCTGAATAATTAAAATCTATAAGGTAGTTTATTACTATTATTGTTTACCTTCTTTAAAAGAGATGCTGTTACTTTATCGCATAGGTGGCATCTGTAATCTTAACTGACTAGAGAATATTGCTAAGGTGACTTTTCACATTTTCAGGGGAATATCATCAAGCTCTATGCAAAAAAAATTGTTCTGCCTTCTACTTTTGATAGTATAAAGTAATTGGAATATTTAGTTTATGCAGATATTTTATTTTTATTTATAATTTAAATTAATTAAATCTTGAATTACTGTCTTTAAATTTTACCATCATGTGGTATTAACAATCTGATTCCACAAAATTTTGACTGTTTCAGGTAGATAGTGTCTGCTTAACCAGTTATCTGTAGGCTGATTGAAAGGAGGTTTTTAAGTTATTTTTCCGCCCTCTTTATTAAAGTGACAGTGAGTAATCTATGCAGAAAAGTAGTATCTAGAAAACATTATAGAAATTTGAATAAGGTTTTTTACATTCTTAAAAGAGAAAGTTAAGAAGGCAGCTATCCTGAATAGCCTAAACAGAAAAGCGAATATAAGCATATCAGTGTCTATCTGAAATGTTACGGTTTTGCCTCTGATATTTACTTTCCTGCAACACTTACTCATTGCTAGTATTTCTCACATTTTCCATGTCCATTTTCCAACGTGTCTATAGTCATTTAGAGTTTTTTTGTTTGCTGCTCTGGTAGTTTAAGAACAGTAAGTAATATGAAATGTCAATGAAGTATTTAGTACCCATAATAGAACACCTGCATGTACTTTGATTGACAGATCATTATATGAAATAACAAAAGCCTCAATCAATAAATTTCCAGCCATTTGTCCGGCATAAGTAAAGATAGACTACTAATGCTTCCAATATTTCTTAGAACACCAGCCAGATGGAGACTGGTAAATACCTTGTAAACAAAAATATGACATAAAATGGAATGTTGGCCTGTTGGCATGGAAGCTTGAGCATACTCCATTTATACACTGCTTAAATAAACTGATTCATAAAATGAAGATCATAAATAGTAATTATTTTTGGGTTACTGTTATTATGTAAATCATGAGCGATGAATACCAAGAATGGACCATTAAAAGGAAGTTTTTCTTATTATAAGAGCAACTAATATGTGTCACATGAGATAACCAAGCTGTTTTCATAAAGCGCATGCTGTAACATATATGTTGTAACTTTGCATAGAAGAGGCACTTAATTTATATGGCTAACTCAAAATTAGATGTCCAGAATAACATTTTCATGATTAGGAAGTTAGATTTAATTTCTAAAGCCCTGGAGCCTTGGTCTCCTTCTCAATACCTTATAAATATTTAAAAGGTGGGTGTCAGGAGGATGGGACCAGTCTTTTTTCAGTGGTGCTCAGTGACATGACAAGAAGTAATGGAGACAAGCTTGAACATAGGAAGTTCCATCTAAACATGAGAAGGAACTTCTTTACTGTGAGGGTGGCGAGCACTGGAACAGGATGTCCAGAGAGGTGGTGGAGTCTCCATCTCTGGAGACATCCAAAAGCCACCTGGATGTGTTCCTGTGCAGCGTTCTCTAGGTGAATGTGTCTTGGCAGGGGGGTTGGACTAGGTGATCTCCAGAGGTCCCTTCCAACCTCTACCATTTTGTGATTTTGTGAATGCTGTCAGTGAGTGATTGGAGTTCACAGTGCTGTGAATCTCCCTGTTTCCAGTTTTCCTTTAAGATTTTGCTGATTTGATCATAGTCAAGCCACATTACAGAATAGTATGTGGCACTTTGGACAGCTGATGAGCTTTGGCTCAAGTATGGATTGAGTCCTCATCTAAAATTACATTACAAGAGTAACTTTTAACATATGGTCAAAACTAGATTTCTACATTGAGTGTAGTTTTCAACTAATTTAATTTTACCAGCTTTTGAAATTGTGTTTGTTGTGGCTTAATTTTCAAAATTATGCTCAAATAGGAGCTATTCAATATCTTTTAAACCAAGCTTTTTATGTAATCATCTAAATCTGGATTTTAGAGAATACTGAAAATGGTTGTTATCTGATCTCAAAAATGTTGTCCTATCTTTCAATTTCATTTGACAAATTACAAATGATAGTATGAACCACTTGTTTGTACTTGAGTTTGTACTTGAGTATATATATTCTGAAACAGTCTTAGAAACAGTTATTAGAGAATGATTGGTATTGATTTTTTTTTTTTTTTCCTGCTTGTTTGTTATTAAGGAAGTCTTTTGAAAACAGTAACCTCAGTTATGTGAGTTTTATCAATTTTGGGGGGGTTCTTCATGGTACTTAGTAATAGCTATATGATGACTCCTAAATTATTTCCATACTTGAAGTGAACCCAACCATTTCTCATTCTCTGTTACAGGTTTTCAAAGTTATAGTGCATGTTAAAGAGATAAAACTTATTAAAACACCCCTTCAGAAGCCATTATTGTATTTAGCTTTGGTTTGACAAATATCACCCCTTGACATCTTGAAGTTTGTCAATAACTCTTTGCATGATGGAAGGTACAACATGCTTAAGAACTGTAACTATTTAATTATGCTTTGTTAATTTCAGTGGAATGCTGGGAGGCATATTTTCAAAATGACATACTGATATCACTGTTCTGGGAATACATCGTGTTTTGCAACAATTACAACATCCATAGGGCAATAAATCAGTTAACTGTATTCCTCTAGGCCCAGAAAATGAGCTAAATCGCTGTTTCAGAAACAACTTTTCCCAAGCTCATTTAAAATTAGGAGTCTTGGAAAGGAAACATTAATACAGGGATAAATTGAAAGGCCAGGTGAGGTATATATAGGTACAATAGAAGGGCATCACGGGGGCTGTAAGCAGAATTCTTTTTGTCACAATATACAGCTAGAGAAGGTGACAAAAATGTTCCGTAAATAACATATAGCTAGGAAGAACACTGAAATAAGAAAATTAAGTAAGTACTTATGTTTTCTGCATTTTAATCAAGATGATGGCTCTGCAGGTTTTTTCCAGCTGTGGGGGTAGGGAAAAACAAGAACAGAACAGATAAATTTTTATAAACATACAGATATACACATATATCTTGGTCAAGTTTGTTGAGGCTGCCATCTTCCTCAGAAAGTCATACTCCAAACACATTTGTTCACCCATGCACAAATACAGAAAGTACCTAACTTTTTATTAAACTTATCTCACAGGCAAGAGAATTACATATAATTTGCAGGAAGTATGTCCAGGGCCTTCTTCAGCTTTTATTGTTATAAGAAAAGAGCTTTGAAATTCAAGTTTCATAGGTGTAAAACTGAGATATATGTAGATTTGTTGACTATATTTAAAATATGGGAAAATACTGGAGGATAAATGACTGCAAATCATATAAATAAAGTGCATATTTCCAGTTCAGTGGGCTGATTGTGGAGATTGGATAATGTATCTCAAAAATATTGGCCATTTGCTGCTGTTCTGGAGACTGGGTAAACTGAAAAGATTTTCTTTTAAAATAAGGCACAGAAACAAATTCAGGATGAGCAACAAAAGGGTAATGGTTTTAAAGTAAAAGAGGGTAGATATAGGCTACATATAAGGACAATTTTTTTTACAATGAGGGTTGTAAAACACTGGAACTGAGAGCTGGTAGAAGCCCCATCCCTTGAAACATTCAAGGTCAGGTTGGTCAGGGCTCTGAGCAACCTGATCTAGTTGAAGATGTCCCTGCTCACTGCAAGGCGGTTGAACTATATGACCTTTAAAGGTCCATTCCAGCCCAAAGCATTCTGTGATTCTATGATTTCAGTACTTAGTTGAACTGAAGGAAACTGTGAACATAGTGGAATCTCAAAAATACCTGTGTTTTTGAATTGTATTTACTGATACAGTGAGAAATTCATTTTATCTGTTTTTAGCTAATTGAGATGGACTGATGAATATATTTCAGTCTTTTTCATATGTGAAGCTGCACCTCTCAGAGCTGTTAACTAGTTGATGTCCCCTGTTGACATACTCAACTGAACTTTCAATTCATTCACACAGTAGTGGGTGTGATAAGAGCTATAGAATCTTGAAAAATACTTGTTTATGCTAGATTCCCTGTTACTACAGTATGTGAGTCTGCTAGATGTAATTATCAGAGTACAGCTGTGCAAGCTGCAGTGCATATGAAACACCATACATATAGCCCAAGCAAACTGCATTGACACAAATGGATGAAGAAGACACATGCATGTCTTCTCAAAAATTGCATGTATGTGATACACGTAAATATGTATACAGTTAATGCCATGAAGCATTACATATTTCTTTTTTTTCTTTTTATCCTATATATTCTGCCTTTTTCTTCATATGAAATTGATCCATAACCTTAAATTAGCCAACATGGCAAACATTAAAATTAAATATATAAAACAGTTCTTGTAGTTCAGGGTTTGCTATCAGTTAATTTCAAAAAACGTAAACTATTTTCTTGTTTGTGAAAAAGTGCATATATTGTAGCCTCTTGCTGATTGGTGCATTACAGTAATTAAAAGTGTTGCTGCTATACCATACTTGATATGATCAAGACCATTGTACTTGCAGATTGTCCTGTGTGTCAATCTACAATAATAACCCAGATTGTAGTACACGTATTAAAATACCTACACAGTAGAAATTTTCTTTTTCTAATATAACCTTTGAGGGAAATGGTGGCCATTATAGATTTTCTGTACAAAGATTGGATTGACAGAGCATATATTTGATTTCTGGTATTAGATAGTTGAAAGGATGAAGCTCAATTGGTGACAATCCAGAGTAGAAAGATGTGGGCCAATTGAAAAGAGCTCACTACAGGTGAGCTATGAGAATGTTCAGAAGTTTAAAGAAAATATAATCCATGAGGGAAATTGTAAAGAATGGCAGTTGTTCAATGTAGACAATACCAAACTTGTGTGGATGTAACAAATAAAGACTAAAATCAGCAAGGGAGATTTAGATTGGACGTTAGGAAATATCTTGTAACAATAAAGATGCCTAGGCACTGTGTTAGAGCTTTAAGGAAGGTTTTGAAAACTTCACTGATGAGAGTTTTTGAAATTAGACTTGCATCAGCTAGGATAAAAACAAGTGTAGTTATTTCTATAGTGGGGAAAAGGGATAGAAAATGTGATCTCTTGAACTTTGTAATAGTCTTTTTCTTTCATGATTATATACTCTGCATCTCCTCAGGATTGCTTTCAGTCCTCTACATGAAATAAAATAAATAGGGAATTCTTTGGTAGATGGAGAAAAATGTTTTCTTCAATGTTTTTACAAAGAAAAAATTTTTCTGTATGTGTGTGTCTATTGTCACCTCATGTCATTTGCAAATGGGAGACTGGTCAAAATTATTACTCTTTAAATTATTTTGGGGAAGTGTATAAGTTGCTTTCTGTCAATGCAATTTGTATTTTTAAAAAATTCCCATAAGCAGGTAGCTGTATTCTGAATTCTGTGATCCTTTCCTTGCTGCTTTGTCTTACAGTTAGGAGAGATGTGTTTTGATCTGGTTTCTTGTATTTTTATTTCTTCCTCTGGGTATAGGATAATGAAGTGAACTTGAAAATAAATGTTTGGGCATTTGAAGTGATTAGCTATGAAAACAATTTGAAGAAGTGTCTAAAATGGTATTGGTACTTTGAAAACCAAAACATGAAAATAATGATGTTTTGCAGCAGAATTCCCTAGAAATTGCTTGTAGGCAAAGCTGACTTTAAAAGGTGGACAGTTCAATTGGATCTGAACTGTTGAATGATGTTGGGACGTTAAAGGGCTATGAATGGTAGGAAAGACTATGAATATTGGATTGACAATGGATTGACAGTTGTCTGCAGGTTACAAATTTTGGAACTAATAACTTACTGATTTTTTAACAGGATTTAATGTTATGCAGGCATCCTTTTACTGATGTCTGCATTTTTCCTAGTCAAATAATATTCTGCATTAATGTGGCATGCCTGTTTTCATTTGGTTTTAAGTGAGCTATTCTAGGGATTTAAATCAAGCAGTGAAATTGCTCCTGCCCTGTATGCAAGTTTGTAAGTGATTAGTAAATAATGTAAATACCTATTTCTTTAATTTAGTTGACACATGTTTAAAGTTGTACAATTGCAGAGACAGGGAAAACATCAGAAGAAATCCCAATGTAGCAAATAACTATTCTTCTAGAGAGGTAAATTATGTCTGAACAACAAGAAAGTAGAAAGAGCAGACTTGTCAAGACACAGAGGAAAAACAGTCCCAAGTGGCTAAGTGATCTCAGAGAACAAACTCCACAAAAGTAGTGAGATTATGTGAAAGGATGGAGATGCACCTCAGTTGGAGGAAAGATGATGGATAATCAGAAAATTTGGAACAAGTCATGGAGTATTTATTTGTTCATTGATTTTAGGGAATTATGTTTTAACATAAGCCTTTCTTCCTTACAAATAATTAAGATAATTCCTCTAAGCAA
Source organism: Megaceryle maxima (assembly GCA_024605025.1). Lineage (NCBI taxonomy): Eukaryota > Metazoa > Chordata > Aves > Coraciiformes > Cerylidae > Megaceryle > Megaceryle maxima. The sequence continues at coordinate 33,025 of JANHGN010017522.1, read as the reverse complement.
AAGTTTTAATCTCTGAATTTAGTAATTCTGCATTTTATGTAAATTATACTGTATTTCTTCATCTCACAGAAAAGACTGGCCTATTAATAGTGTCCTTTTCAACATACAGTATTATATTCTGCTGGTACTTAAACAGGACATGGTTCTTTTTTTATCCTAAATCCCACTTGTACTTCTAAACTGATGATGCAGAGTTATCAGCATTAATTTTGTTACAGAAATCTTGCCAGATCTTTTTCCTTGCCTAATGATTATCTGTGCTGTAGCTTGTATTCTATCGGTTTCCCAGAATTCAGTGTTCTTTTAACCTTATTGAGTGATTTATTTTTGCGCTCATCAGGCTCTGAATATTCATTTTTTTATATCACAGAATTGGATTTTTACATGCATCTGGTTGTGCCATTTTTAAAGGAATAGAAAGATGTGCATCCTCTTTTAAGACTGTGGTCTTTTTGCACAAATCCTCCACATCCTCTCTGGTTCTATCACAGGAAATATTGAAAGTGTCTCTAAATAACTTGCAATCCATTATTTTCACATTTACCTACCTTCATTTAAATAAAAAGAGAAATATAAAAATGAGAATTTATAAAATAGATTAAAATATTAAAAAAT